>CAOLHI010002952.1:0-216543 GCA_948474755.1 Ctenosaura bakeri
TATATATAATGCACATGACTTCTAGAAACAAAATGTTTTAAAAAATTAAATTAAAGTTCAATTGGAGCTCTTATTCTGATTTCAAAATTTATGTCCAAAATCCATTTGTTAGTGCAAACTAAAGTAGATCTATGGAATAAATGGCAACACAGCAATTCAACCTTTATGTAAATTGCATTGCTTCAATGGATGTACTCCAGCTGGGCCTAATAACTGGATTTAGGCTATGGTAGCCAGCGTGATATAGTGGTCTGAGTGTTCGAGTAGCCTCTGGGAAGCTGGAGTTTGAAGCTCTGCTCAGCCATGGAAACCCACTGAGTGACCTTGAGCAGGTCATACTCTCTCAGCCTCAGCAACCCCTTCACCAAACAAATCTTACCAAGAAAACCCTAGGGCAGGGTTGCATTACATCAGAGTTGACTTGAAGACACAGAGCAACAGCACCAATAACCAGGCATTTCAGAGCCTTCTATCCTTCCCCCAGCATCCCAGAAAGAGCAAGAAATCAAAAGGTGGCATAAAGCAGATCTGCCAAAAACTGTTTTGGAAAAAAAATATGAAGTGACTCTCCTTGAAGCCTTCAGCAACAGTCCTGGCCTTTTAAATAGGCTGCAAGGGCCCTGTGCAATGTTTACCATTAAAACGTCCATTTAAAAAAAAAAGGGGGAAAAAGAAATGGACCTTTTGTTTTTCTTTGTGCCTTTTGACATTTGTGCTAGTCTGTGTGGACCCTGAAGGATCCCAGGGCAGAAAATTGGCCCTGGTGTTACCCCGTTTACTAGGCGTCCCAGGAAGGACACCTAAATAACTTTACAATTACACAAGATGGGGAAATTAGTCAAGAGCACTGGTTGGCACTATGAGAGGCAGGGTAACGCAGCAGGATCTTGTAACCCAATGTTTACAGGGTCAGGCCAAGTCAAGAAGCAAACCGTATTGAAAATAATGAATGATCTTTATTAAATACAGGCACACAAAGTAAGCAACACACGCACACAGATAACTAAGGAAAATAAAGGGTTATGATAGCGGGATTTTCAGAGGGATAGTTGATTCAGGTGATATGGAACCTGTTCCTGGAGCCCGGAAGGAAGATAGAGAGCGAAGCTGGGGTGTGATGTATCTCAGCGCGTGGAGCTGAGGGGAAGCTCGCCAAGCAAAGCGGCAGCAGGCAGTCTGGAACTCAGGAGCGATCCAAAGATGGTCTCAGAATCAGGGGTTTTTATAGAGGGAAATGTAACTGCAGGCTATGCCATACTTGGGGAAAACAATGCATTTTAGGAGCAGGACAAAGCTTTGGAAAGGTCAGAATTTAACATGATTGAGTTAAGTCCAAATTGACAAAGAGTTAACCAGTATGCAAATGCAGAGTGCTTGGCAAGTGAGTATTCAGCTTGCCAGGTTACCTGCTCAGGGCAGGGAGTCCTTTGTAAACAGCGTGCATATATAATAAAGGTGTTTGCAGAGAGGTCTCCTAAAGCAAGGATCTGGCTATTTCTGGCCTGCCTGGGTGGAGAATGGAATGTTCAGCAATTAGTGGCTGAGCCTAGTCTAAGCTTGTTCTGGGGGCCTCACAAACACGTGGCGAGGGGTGGTAGAAGATAGCCAAATTATTGATATCAAAATGATATCTGGGGGTATCTCCAAGTAGGCCTAAACTTCAGTAACACCTGGACCAACTGATGTTGGTACCTCCTGGTTTAAAAGAAGAGATTTGATTCTGACTCCAGAATCTCCACACATCACTGATACTTGGGGGCCCATAAGGCAGTGCAGCCCTCCACAGGGGAAAGGATCCCCTCCCCGAGATAGCACAGGATCTCCTCATTGAGAAATTGCAGGGCAAGAGTGAGATAAGACCTGTGTCTTACAGAGGGTGCGATCCTTTTAATGACATATGCATGAGTATGTTTCTTTTTGGATGGAACACAGGGAACTATTGTCTAGCCTATTGTCCTCATCCAAAACTACGACCAGTAGCTTTCAAGCTCTGGAAGGGAACCCTGCTGCTTCTTACTATTGCAAAGAAAGGGAGAGGAAAGGGACAGTGATATATTTAAGTCTTTTACTCCAAGTCTCAAGTCAAGTCTCAAGTCTGTACCTTCAAGTCTCAAGTCGAGTCTCAAGTCTTTGCAAGATACTTTCAGGTGAAGTCTCGAGTCAAGCTTCAAGTCTGGGAGCCAACTTTATATTCCAACCTGTACTCCAGAATTTCTGGAAAGAGTCAAATAAAGTCAGTTATAACAATTTAAGTAGAGTCGGCCCTCTAGTTTTGTGATTTTCCATCTGCAGCTTCGGAAGTGGGGAATAGGATCCTTCTTATTCCCCATTACTGAAGCTTCAAGACCTTTAGAAGGAAGGATCTTTCCTTCTCAAGCCCATTGCCTAACACATTTTCTGTTTCCCTGTGAGATATATGCCATGCACTCTGGTCACGAGTCTTGTCTTCTGCTCTTAGGAAAAACTTTAGAAAGCTCCTCCTATATGTAGCAGGGACAGGCTGCTGAGCAGACCTCAACTCCAGCTCAAACCCATTGCCTAGCCCATTTGCTGTTCCCTCTGAGAAATGTGTCCACACTTTGGGCTTGAGACAGATCGTCATGTGACCAGTAAGTTGTAAGGTTTCTTGATGAATTTATGTTAATGAACCAAGTGCAGCAAGTCTAGTGGGGTACCACAGAATTCTGTCCTGCGCCCGGTGCTATTCAATATCTTCATCAATGACTTGGATGAAGGAGTAGAGGGCATGCTGATCAAATTTGCAGATGACACCAAATTGGGAGGGGTTGCTAATACACCAGAGGACAGGATCAAAATTCAAAATGACCTTGACAGATTGGAGAGCTGGGCCAAAGCTAACAAAATGAATTTTAACAGAGGGAAATGTAAGGTCCTGCACTTAGGCAGAAAAAATGGCATGTGCAAATATAGGATGGGGGACACGTGGCTGGATAGCAGTATGTGTGAAAGGGATCTAGGAGTCTTGGTTGATCACGAGCTGAACATGAGTTAGTAGTGTGATGCGGCAGCCAAGAAAATCATTGTGATTCTTGGTTGCATCAATAGGAGTATGGTGTCTAGATTGAGGGAGGTAATAATACCACTTTATTCTGCATTGGTTAGACCTCATTTGGAATACTGTTTCCAGTTCTGGGCAGCTCAATTCAAGGATATTGACAAACTGGAGCATGTCCAGAGCAGGGCGACTGAAATGGTGAAGGGTCTGGAAGCCATGCCTATGAGGAGTGTCTTAGGGAACTGGGTATGTTTAGTCTGCAGAAGAGAAGGTTAAGAGGAGACATGATAGCCATGTTTAAATATTTGCAAGGATGTCATATCGAGGAGGGAGCGGGCTTGTTCTCTGCTGCTCCAGAGACTAGGACAAGGAGCAATGGATTCAAGCTGCAGGAAAGGAGATTCTATCTGAACCTCAGGAAGAACTTCCTGATGGTCAGAGCTGTCTGGCAGTGGAATATGCTGCGTTGGAGTGTGGTTGCGTCTCCTTCTTTGGAGGTTTTTAAGCAGAGTCTGGATGGCCATCTGTTGGGAGTGCTTTGATGTGTGTTCCTGCATGGCAGGGGGTTGGATTGGATGGCTCTTGTGGTCTCTTCCAACTCTAAGATTCTATGATTCTAGGTCAGTCACTAAAAATATGCAAGTCTCAAGTCAAATTGAGTCAGTGTATTATTTTTGCCAAGTCAAGTCCGAGTCAAGTCACTGAAGTGACTTGTCTGACTTGAGTCCAAGTCAATCAACTCAAGTCTACATCACTGGAAAGGGAAAGCAATTTAGAGAATGCACTGGTTTGGGCTCTGAGAGAAAGGGAAAGGAGAATACTCTCTGTGAGCACGTCATCATCACCACCATCATCATCATCATCAATTTTTTTTTAGTTGTTACCTGCCTCTCCCCAAGGCTCAAATTCTCATCAATTCCTTCTCCAAGTTGAGAACAGCTGTTTACTCATCATCTGAACTGCCTCCCCTCTCCCTCCCCTCACCACTGTTAAGAACTCCTTACAGCAGCTCTTCGTAAGATTTGACAGCTATGGGATGAGGGGAGTGCTCTGTCTGCTTCATGTAGGATCTTAGCCCTTGTGTGTTTTTGTTTTTATGTAAAATTGGAGAGAACTAGGAGTGAATCTTGCAGATAAAAAGCGATCTACTTCCCCCATCCCATGTCCAATACTTTGAGTGCTGGCTTAAATGTTATTGCAGTAAGAATCCGCCTCCCTCTCTGCTTCCTGGCAGTTTCATGGGTCAAGGGCAGAAGTTGTGCTATGTCACATCGATCGCCTCTCATGCAGTCTTCAGATTTGATGGAACCCCTGTTTGTGCTACTAGTAAAAGGTGGGCTGTTTTAATAATGGTTCACATCTCCGTTTAGTAGGCACAGAGCATGCAAATCAAATTGCTAGCCAAAAAAAAAAATCAAGGGAATCTCTCCCATCTCCCTTGCTCCGAGACAGTCTTTCAATACTTCTCTCTTGCTTCTGCAGTCAAAAATCTTTTTACTCTTTTTAAGGTTTGTCCACTAGAATGCTGGGATTCCTTCCCTGTGCTAATTTGTAATCCTTTTCAGTAGCTGCCTCTTCTTTGCGCTTTTAGAATTTGTAAATTGTCCCACTTGCTTGACTTGCATTCCTAACAAACTGACTGTGCTCTTCCATCCTTAAGTAGTGTATGTCAAGGAACTTAATGGTTCTGATCTGAAATCCCAATACAGTAGGTCGCCTATAGCAGCAGGGGATAAGTTACCTGACTAACAGTGGAGGGTGAAAAACAACAGGTAACACTAAACTCTATTTTTTTTTCAGGGAGACAAATGGTGTTAGTGTTGAGACGAGTATGCAGCTTGGAGATGAGGAGCTGAGACTTGACAGAACTAGAGAGAACTTGACCAAACTTTAGAATCTAAGCGAAAGAAGACTTTGTAGCCACAGTTTGCAGTCCAAAGCTAGTGTGCAACCAAAAAGCCCACAAAAATTAACAAAGCAAGTGGTAAAAAAAGAGATAGGAACAAAATGTTTTCATCCATGCAGAAGGTCAATAGTAGCCTATGCTAGCATCTCAGTAACATAGGTTAGGCTAGTATTGCCATTCTGATGATATGTCAGAAGGTGTATCACCGTCAAAAAGAGAATCATCAGAAAACAATCCTGGCGAGGATGATGTTGATGGTTGGATCTTGATCTCAGGAGCAGACAATGTCAATGTTGATGGCTGAGGAACCTCTGAAGGTTTTGTTACTGGAACTTTTGCAAGAACAGTGTAGTAGGAAGTTGCTGTCTCTTTTTAACTCATGAAAGTGTTGTTACAGAAACTGTAATCCTTTGGTGATCATATGAATGACTTTAATGCTGACTTCCATTCAAGGATCGTATTCCATAATTTTGTGCTTTAATGTCTGTACCATTTGAAGCACTTTGCAAATTTCTCTAATGTTTTCACATTGCCGATTCAGCTTCCATTTCTTCTTCTTCCTCTTCATCTGAAGACAAGTTCCTCCAGTTCTTCATCAGTTAACACTTCTTCATGGCCATCAACAAGTTCCTCTACTTCCTCATCCAGCAAGTCAGCAAAACCTTCTCCACCAAGTCTTCTTGCGGCATGGATGATTCTCCTAACTTCTCCATCGATCCCTGGGAAGGCATGAAAATCACCCACAACATCATTCCACAAGTTTTCCCAGCAGGCATTTACAGTTTCTGGTTTAAATTCATCCATTGCAGTTTTGATTACGGTTACTGCATCAGCGCCAATGAAGGATTTCCAGCACTGCATTATGTCCACTTTAGGGTTTGCATCAATTGCTGCTAGAATGTGATCAAATACCAGGCAAGTGTACATGGCCTTGACACAACAAATGATGCCCTGGTCCAGGGGCTGAATCAAGGAAGTTCTCTCGGGAGGTAAGAAGGCAACATCGACTTATCAAGACCAGGGAGATGAACTTATAGCCTTCCAAACAGTTGCGTCTAGCGGTAGAATTGAGGCTCCATCAGGGCAGGTGTAGGAAAGGTGTGTCAGGATATTCAAGGTGAATGCAGGCATTGTTTTCTGAGTGGAAAGGCAGAAGTGGGGTGATATGGCCTTGGGCACAGATGCAAGGTTGTTATGACTAGCCAGACCCAGAAGGTCTTTTGTCTCATCACCAAGTGAAAGTTGCCAAGGGGGAAAGTGATTGTATCACCCCACAAGGTCCAGTTAGTGGTAAGCTCTCAAAAAGGCTTGAGTTTGCTGAATACATCACCTTTTAGGTTTTCTCCAAACTGGTCATGTTGCTCAGCTAAGAGATATATGCTTTGCTTTCTGGCATGCTGCCAGTTTATTTGCTGATTTACTGCTGTACTTCTTGCTCTCTGGTATGCAGCTTGCCAGTGTATCTTAACCTCAGTGTGCTTAAATAAACTAACAAGCCCTGAGCCTACCTAATGAGTCTTCCGAACTGATTTTTGCTCCACTGAAGTTGGCTGGTCATAGCAAGGCAACTCTTCCCTGTCACCACTCTGTGTATGCTCTGAGGAGCTGTTTCACACCAACCCTGACAAGATGTGACCCTCAAGATATTGTTGGATTGCAGCTAGTATTCCTACCAGTTTGCTATGCTGACTAGGGCTGCTGGGAGTTTTAACCCAACAACAGCTGTAATGCTGCGTAATTCCTTTTATTGGTCAATGACTGAAATAAAGTGTCTGTCTGTCTGTCTGTCTGCATAATTCCCATCCTTGCATTCAGAAGAGACTGGAATACATTGGAGTTAGCAAATATGCACACTCCATGAACTGTTTGCTTTATTTTATTTAGTGTGATTTTGTTTCACGTTCATTCCATCTTGTCTCTTCTGCCTCTGGGTAGAACACACACTTAATTCTTCACAAATAGAGAAACTGCTTTGGAACACCTTCCACTCATACTTTCTTTTTAATGAGTCTTTGAACTAGAGCCATTTCCTGATAAAAGCAAATAGAAGAAAGAGAAAGGTGATGGTGGTGGTGTGAGAGACTGCCTTTCAGGGTAAAGAAAACTCCTCTCCCCCTTTCTGTTCAGTTAATGGAGTGCAAACTACTTTGGCAGTTTGAACTCAGCTTGCTGCACTTGAAGTAATCTGAGGACAAAGGAAGAAAGTAGGAAGAGAAGAGAGAAACTGGGACATTTAAGAAGCAGTTGAAAAAGTGAGATGACAGAGAGTTAAATGGGCCTGTCCCTACCAAACTGGGATAGTTTGAAGGTATGTGTTGGATACAGGGCATTTATGAGTTTTATAGTATATTGGAATTTGCATGCCTTACAATTCACACAATGCAGGCTTTAAAAAATCCCCACAAGTGACTTTTAGGTGGTTTTCAGAAACTTTTCATACTAATTCATTTTTTTCCTGTTCCTCTGAGTGATGCTTATGTTAAGCACTGAACACCTTAGATGGTCTTCTTTGGACCAGTTGGTGCCAGAGGGATTTGTTGCTGGGCTTCTTCTCTTCGGAGGTAGGGATAGTAGCAAATCTTAGGGGAATTTTCTTTCTCTCTTGTTTATAAGACTTTCAATTCCTATCACAGCTTGGCATGTTTATATCTACTATTCATTCTCCTAAGCTGCTCACAGCATCCTGTTTCTGTGTCACTCCCCATGGTCCACTCAACCAGCTGCTCACTTTTTAGTAGGCACATGTGAAGCTTTCCATACAGCTCTTAGAAGAAGGTGAGGAAACTGCTGCCTCTAAAATTCTAGCCATCTCTGTACATTTCTTGAAGCATCTCTACAGTTATACCTCAGTTAATGAGGTAGATGCATTCCTGCATATTACTTTTTAATGGGAAATTTGGTACCAGAGGCAGCAATAATATGGAATAGGTTCCTACACCACCATCATCACACACACACACACAGCAATTCAACACGTTTCAACAAACTATTAGAGGGAACCTAATATACATTACAATGTGTATCCACATCAGCTAGGTGAATGGGTCTCCCCTGCCAAATGAGCACATCCATTGCAAGACACGAGAACTATGAAAAGGTCTTTTGGGCGCTAGAACAACAATCCCCAGCCAGTATGGGTTAATGGCTATGATGGGGAAGTGGTAGTTCAAGGGGCTATAGTGCAAAAGAAGAACTTTTTCAAGGTCTGTATGACATAAATCTTGTATTAATAATTCTTGCCATAGTCCAGCTTTGTTTTTTCTCTGCATATGATGGTTCTACTCATTTAAAAAAAAGCATATCAACAAGCTGGAATATTTCCAGGTGGGGCTCAAGATAGTATTGGGTCAGGAAAACAAGGGCCACTTCCGCACTGTGCTGTCGTAGCGCTCTTATTCCACTTTCAACCTCCTATGGAATCCTGGGGTTTGCAGTTTCGGGAGGAGCCTTGAGAATTATCAGCCGGAGAGCTTGTTGGCCTCAGGAAACTACAAACCCTAGAAATCCACAGGAGGTTGAAAGTGGAATAAGGGCACTAGAATGGTGTAGTGCAGAAAGGATGAAGGTCATTTCATCTTTGATGTGACAGCCATTCAGATATTTGTAGATGGCTATCATATCACTTTCTAGTCTTTTTTTTTTGAAGTTTGACATACTAAACTGCCTCAACCATTCCACATAAGATTTGGTTACTGCTGCTCCAGAGGGCAGAGCCCCCAGCAACTGGATTCAAATAACAAGAAAGGAGAGTTCAGCTAAACATTAGGAAGAACTTTGTGATGGTAAGAGCTGATTGATAGAAGCTGGTGGATTTTCCTTTGTTAGTTTTTTTTTAGCAGATATTTGGATGGCCATTTGTCAGGCATACTTTAGCCATGAATTTCCTGCAGTGGCAAGGGGTTGGATTAGATAATCTTTGGAGTCTCTTCTGATTCTACAATTTTGTGATTCCCAGTTTTTAATCCCATCTGTTTTTAACTCATCAAACTACCCACCCATCCCAAAGCTGCCATTCCCTAGTGCATAACCGCCAGCTTAAGTTCATGCCAGGCAATAACCAGAATGCAGTAGAAAACACAAAACAAACTGGTTTCTAATTTCCACCTCACACTGCCACCACAATTTAATTCTCAAGCAGAAAGACACCGATGTTCATAAATAACTCCCTTTGCATTCTCTGCAGCAAAATTCCAGGAGCTTGTTTGGCCCGCAGGATTCCCTCTGCAAAAGGTACAGCAGAAAGCTTCATCAGCATTATTGGCCTTCCTTTCAATTATAAAAAGGTGCCAGTTCTCTTCAGCTTAAAAGGCAGTCTCTTCCACCACCACCTTTCTCTTTCTTCTAGTTGCTTTTATCACGAAGTGGCTCTAGTCCAAAAACTCATTAAAATGAAAGTGCAGCTAACTCTTACTTTAAAAGAAAGTGTGTGGGGGGGGGTGTTAAGCTTCTCTGTCAGGTGGAAGACAAACAATGTCACACACTTGGTTGCTAATTTGCTCTACCCTGGGAGCTCTCTTTCACTTTTGCACAGAACTGAGAGATGCTGAATCAACTTAAGATCTCTACAGCAGAGAGATCTCCCTTTTCTCAGAATCAGAAGGGAATAAACAGTGTTTCCATTATTTCTTCCTAAACACTGTAGCCCTCTTCAGGCATTCTAATCTGCTTTAATTTAATAGATGAAGTTGGGAGGGAATGCGGCAACCCTGCCATCTTCTGATGTCATTCCCCTCCCATGGAGAGTGAAAGTCTGAAAAAAGAGAGCATCCTGTAGTCATGGAGACTCTTCATGCAATTCTGAAGTCTGATTTTCCAACACAGAGGAGACACTCAGCTTCAGACTGTTGCTCTGGGTATAGGAAATGCCACATCAGAGGGGGCAGAACTGCAGCACTTTCTCCTGCTCTTGAAGCTGACTGGAACTCATGAATAGGGCTTGTGTTGACCAAAAATGTCAAAATCACAATGAATGCTTGAGTCTTTTACATCCTAGGCCAGAGGTTCCCATGGAGACTTTGGACAACTCTGTGAAAGGTTACCAAAGCTTCTTCACTGAGAGATTGGGGATGGTGAATATCGAACAAGCTTTCTTCCAAATTGTTTTGCCCATTGTTACCAAACTTCCCCTGAAATGCGCAGAGGAGTGCTGGGTTCATTCTGACAAGACATACGTCAGATTTAAGCAAACCTTGGCAGTTCTTTGCCTGAACCAAATGTGAGCTTTTGAGAAAACCCTTGTCCCAGCCTATCACTCTCCATCTTTCTTGGACTAGAAGCACTCATTACTTCAAAACAGCACATTATAACTGCATAGAATTTCAACAAATTTAGCTTAACATGTTATAACCAAACTCCAGGCAGCAGGGATATTCCAAGCTACTCTCACACCTGTTCTAGACTCCCATGCCTATTCAAAGGCCCTTTTTGCATGTTACCCGTTTGCACGGCTGGGGGGATGTCTCATGCGAAAAGCCTCAGCAGGAACGCTGCCGCTTCCCTGCTCCTTGGTCCTGCAGCTCACTTCCTGGTCGCACGACCGTCGCGGTAACGCCCCTTCCTTCTGCAGCGCAGCCTGGGAGCTGTAGGCTGCACTGTGGGAGGAGGCGCGACTGGCCTGGCTTGTCCGACACACCGCAAGGCAGATAAGTGCGCGAGGGCCCCAGGAGCATTGCGTGACCACACAGTATTTTTGGCTCCTAGCCGAAAATTAAAAAATTCGCACGTGGCCCGCTTTAGGCTTGTGAGCGTAGTGTGAATGGGAGTGCGTCGTTCGGACTGACGCTCCCATTCACGCAACACTCAAGGGGCTCTCGCAACAGAAACTGTGTGCAAAAAGGGCCTAACTTAAATGTAGGGCCAATAAGAAGAAAGACAAAGCTGGTAGACATTTTGGGATCCTGGAAGTCCTAGAGGGGTCCTGGGCCCTGACTGCATTGCATGTTTTTGTAGCCCCAAATCCCCCATATTGGGTGAGTGTAGGAGGAGCGGACACCAATCTTGCTCACAACAAAACAATCCGTGAGCATCTAAGTAAATAGCAAAATGGCCTCAAATTCAATATGAAATGCTGTGTGGGAGGTGCCTATCTGTTGCAAGTTTGGCTAGATGGTCCAGTCCAACCCTATGATTCTGTGATGATGTGATTCCATGATTAACTAGACAGGCTTAGGCAAATGAGGCAAATAGTACTTGAGGGTGGTGTATATAAAGCCTGCCTCAAGTCTCAGAGATGCCTCCCATATGAGGCATCTCATAGGAACCTGGAGCTCTTGTGAAAGTCCTTCCTCCAGTGGGACTTGAGGTGGGTGTTATATTGTTGTTGTTGTTGTTATTTTTGTTGTTGTTGTGTGCCTTCAAGTCATGCCTGACTTATGGGGACCCTGAGGTGAACCTATTCCAGGGTTTTTGTGGCAGAATTTGTTCAGAGGGGGTTTGTGATTGCCTTCTTCTGAGGCTGAGAGTGTGTGACTTGCCCAAGGTCACCCAGTGGGTGTCCATGGGCAAGTGGGCATGCAAACCCTGGCTTCCCATTGACATAGTCCAACACTCAAACCACTGCACTGTGCTGGCTCTCCAGGCATCATATTGGTCTGACCTATTTGTACTGGCCAGTCTTGAGCTGCCCTGGCCACAGAAAGGGTTGTCCAGTATTGCTGTTCTAAGAGACTGCCTGGCAACCCTAGCTAGGGCAGATGGGCTTGAAAAAGGTTTTTCCCCCCCACTGGGGCCTAAAGCTGCTCTTGGTGACCCTGCTTAAATGGCTATAGGATCAAATATAGGAAGACAGACACACAAGTGCACCATATTTTTTCCTACTCCTCTAATGTGTTTGCCATAAGTTGATCGGGAAGAAAACTCTAGTCCATCTAGATCCGATGGGGGCATCTTGAGCTTGCTGGATTGCCCAACTGGGGGCTGGAATTCAGCCACGTCATGAGGTCTAAAAGTTCCTTGCCCTGATCTTGATAATCTGAAAAGTGCCTCCCTCCGCCTCCCATACCTGGAGTGCAGAAAGCACACCCCCTGCTAGTCCACACCATCTCATGTTGAATTTGAGGCCTTCTCTCCAGTACATTCAAGTACATTCCCCACTCCCCACTGTAACTGAAGAAGGGGAATGTCATGCTTTTCTTGTTAATCACCCGCCTCCCCACAGGAGTGAAGCTTTTTTTCTTAAGTTGTGGCTCATGCACCCAATTCCAGTGTCTCCTTCCAGGTATATTTCTCTGCCTAGTCCAGTCCAGCCCAGCTCAGTCCAGTCCTTAGGCAGAGTGAGACAGCCAGCTCAGATGCCAGATATGGAGAGAGCGGCAGCAGCGGGTCTCCTAAACGCCCCTACGCCTCTGTGTCCCCATATGCCCGAGCAAATAACAGTGTTCTCAGCCATGGCTGTATTGCAGCTTGATCACTTATTTATTCAACCAGCAGTGAGCAGGCACCAGGCCTGGCAGTGACTAACCAGCAGGAGCATGTTCGAGGACAGGGCTGTGCGTATGTTCAGCACCGGGTTGCCAAAACTGTTGTGGGATTTTACCTCCTGGTGTGAAAAGAGAGACAGACATCAGGCTCAGGAGCAAGGAAGTTTTATTTAAAGCAGAAGTGCTGTGGGTAGAATGAAAAAGCAATGGAAAAATAGAGGACCCAGAATGCCAAAAACCGAAGGCCTTTATACCATATAGAATTATATGTATTTTAGAACTGATTGACTTCAAAATGCCACATTGTTGGAAAACGAACCAGATGCCTCAGTATCCCACCTATTAGCTGGTGTTTTCTGGTGATAGGTTAAAGCACAATGTGCTTAGGAAATGGATGGTAAGTAAGTGTGTTCCAAAGAAAGCAAGCTCAACAAGTTCCTTATCTCACCTTTAGGTGCTGTGGAGAATGCTCTTTTGTCCCAGTGCTGAAGTATGATTCAGTTATCAGTCCGGGCTGGCCACAGAATGGGCCAGTTGTCCTTTACCTTTACTAGCAAAATGTCTTGGGTCAGCCCTGTAATGTAGCAGTCTCTTATGCATTTATACAGACAGCCCTCCGCTTTTGCAGGAGTTAAGGGCACAAGACCCCTGTGAAACTAGAAAAACCATTAACAAAAATTGCAAATGCCCCTTCCTTTCCTTTCCTTTCCTTTCCTTTCCTTTCCTTTCCTTTCCTTTTCCTTTTCCTTTTCCTTTTCCTTTTCCTTTTCCTTTCCTTTCTTGAGAACACTTCTCTTGGAATCTCTAGATCCTCCAGTGTGATTCTATGGTCAATTTCCAGTGGAGGTGAGCCATGAAGTCATGCTGGAAGACATGGCAATGCATGTTCTCTCTGAGAATTTGTAGGTCCTGCAGCATGACTCTGTGGAATTGCTTTGTAGGACCTAGAGATTCTTAGAGAGAACATACTTCTTTTCTGTGGCGGGGGCAAATACATTAAGAATTTCTAAAATATCAAAAAATAAAATAACATGCTAGTAATCAAATCCTCGAATGCTGAGCCCACAAAAGTGGAGGGCTGACAGTACATGCTTTTTCTGTGCTGTTAAGTTCTCTGCAGATATGAGAACTCTCCCATTACACATTAATATTTAGTGTTTCTTGAATCTTTGGCCTCAAAGCGGCAAAGACAAGAGCTATTCAGAATTAGTAAACATGTCCTTGGTTGAACAGGATGAACTTTGGAATGCTTCCAAAATGATTCAGTGTGGATGGGAGAAATAATATAAATACAGATTTTACAATAACATGATGCATTATATTGTAGTGTTATATATTAATATGTAATGTTTTCCACTTTGCGGTCATTGGAGAAAGTGTGGGATATAAATGTATAGATAGAAAGACAGAGGGCCTTTCTGCACTACACTGTTATAGTGCTATTATTCCATTTTCAACATCCTATGGAATCCTGGAGTTTGCAGTTTAGGGAGGGGCATTTAGAATTTTTAGCCAGAGAGCTCTTTGGTTTCAGTAAACTACAAATCTCAGAATTCCACAGGATGTTGAAAGCAGAATAATAGCGCTGTAACAGTGTAGTGCAGAAAGGCCCAGACAGACAGACAGATAGAGGTGGTTGTTGTGTGCCTTCAAGTCATTTCTAACTTATGGTGACCCTAAGGTGAAACTATCACAGGGTTTTCTTGATATAACTTATTCAGAAGGCGGTTGCCCTTGCCTTCTTCTGAGGCTGAGAAAGTTTGACTTGATCAAATCACCCCGTAGGTTTGCATGTCTGAGTGAGGATTTAAGGCCTAGTCCAATATTCAAAGCACTACATCACGCTGGCTCTTTAACATTTAGATTACTGGGTGAAGGGCTGGATGCAATGACCAAAAAGGCCCTGTCTCACCGACCTTACTTTAGATCAGGGTTTCTGAACCAGGCTTCCCTGGAGCCCTTGGGTCTCTTGCAGGATCACTAGGGATTCTGTGATAGATTGTGATTTAAAAAAAACAACAAAGTTTTTTTAATCTGTCTTTGTTCTTGTATGCCTTCAAGTCATTTCTAACATATGGTGACCCTAAGATGAACCTATAATGGGATTTTGTGGGGCTGAGAGTATGTGACTTGTCCAAGGTCGCCCAGTGGGCTGAGCTGAGAATTGAACCCTGCTCTGCAGTGTCATAGTCCAATGCTCAAACCACTACACGACACAGGCTTTGCTATAGATACAATAATTCTTATGCAGGGGTTCTCTAAGACCTGAAAATTATCACCTATGCCTTAGATGATGGAGGAATTTAGATCAGAGCCAGTTCATATGGTACAAGGTGGCCCTTACGATGGTCTGATTGGAAAGAACAGCTATAACATTAGAAATAATTGTGGTCTACTGCGCAGGGCTGTTCTAAGTATGATCACATTCACAAACACTTAGCACTACAGCTAAAGTACTGCAAATACAATAAGCAAATGTGAAATTAGTAGCTGCCCATGACTCTCATTTTGTACTTTTGAAAGAAACCAAATATGTCTGGCAATAACATCCTGCTATATTTTCATTCTGTTTCCTGGTGTTTTCTCATTCATAGGCTGCTCAGGGCTTCAGCTTGACAAAAAGCCAGTTTCTGCTCAGAGATTAGAGAAATGGCATCGCTTATCAGCAGATTTCAGCAAGCCTCAACTGTACTTTGCCAGTCAAAAGTAAAAATGACTGGCAGCCAAGGTCAGTGAACTGAGAAGTCTTCACTTTCTTTGCTTTACTCTCCCGAAGCCCTCTTCTCAAAAAGGCACTGAAATCTAGGCACCTAAAGTTTACTTAGGCAACATTTGTCTATGTATTCAGTGCAGTAATTAGCATCAGACTAGTGCTGGGGAGACCCAGTTTCAAATCTGCAATAAAATTCTCATCTTGGTCATTATTTCTTGATCTAGCTTACCTCACAGGGTTGTTGAGAGGGTAAAATAAGGGCAGGAAGAACCATGCATACCAGCCAGAGCTTCTTGAAAGCAGGGCAGGATGGAAATAAAATCAGCTTTCACAGCATCTCTCTCTAGTGATCCAGAATGTTTTCTTACAACATACCTCTAACAGGCCATCTGAGAGCATTGCAGGAACTATACGTGTGGCTATCACTGAGGCTGGAATTCTGTTGGAATCATATGCATGCATAAGTTCCTTTATGGAGGTCAAATGTGAATGGTCCTAATTCAGTTCCAGATTGCAGAAGTGGAGTTGTGCATAGGATGCTATGGTGCATGAATGTACAATGCACATGAATGGTACATTTCTTTGTCCATTTGGTTACCCATTTGTTGTCTTGTTTCAGTGACCCATCATTGGCATTCAACACAATTAATATGTTAACTTTGGGCATGGAGATTTAAGCTATGCAGCCTCTATATAGGGTCCTTGCCTATATGTTCTTAGTGGCTGGCAGCAATCAGGGAAGCTAGGGGAGATGAGAACTAGGTATCATTCCTTATGTCTCATACAATTAAGTCCATAACTGATCAAGATGCTTCTGTTTCCTCTTGCTCAGGTATCTGGGCCAAGTATCCCCAGTACTAAAAGGGGATCTGGTCTTGCCGTGTTCCCCGTTCAGCTCACGAGGCTCATCTAGTATTCAATCAAGAGCATTGCCCGCTATAATCAAGAGCTAATTTCTAATGGCTCGTTGCATATGGCCTGATTTTTTAATTGCGTAAACAAGTGCTTTCCTGAGCTGGGGACTTGCAAACAAAAAGGCAATTAGCATTCTCCCTGCACATACTCCCTTGGCTTCCTCCAAGAGCAGGGGAAACAAGGGTGTTTGTGCTGAGTCAAGTGAAGCTGACAGCAGAGGCCATGGCCGTGCCCCAGCGAGGGAGCATTGTGCTCTTGCAGCAAAAAGGCAGAGGGCATGTCTGGGAGGGTTTACCAAACAGGCTTGAAATGCTGATCCAGCAGCATCAAACAATTCTGTTGAGTGGCATTTGAGAAGCATGGAAAATTGTTCAAGCAGCACTTAGAGAAGTTATTCAGGGGGATGACAACTCCCAGAATCCTCCTACTGGCACAGCCAGCGAGATAGGGCAGTCATGTACACACAGTCTGAGGAGTGGGCGGGGGGAGACATTCCTCCCTACCAAAGGATATAAGTTTGCATGTACATATACTGAAATATAAAGTTTGTAGTCATCAGTATAACTTAAATGGCAATGCAATGGAGTTCAGTGTTGTGGGACTTTGGCCAGGTGACCCGTGTAGAATCATAGAAATGTAGAGTTGGAAGAGACCACACAGCCATCCAGTCCAACCCCCTGCCATGCAGGAACACCCTCAAAGCACTCCCGACAGATGGCCATCAAACCTCTGCTTAAAAACCTCCAAGGAAGGAGACTCCACTACACTCTGAGACAGCATATTCCACTGCCGGACAGCCCTGACTGTCAGGAAGTTCTTCCTGAGGTTCAGGTGGAATCTCCTTTCCTGCAGCTTGAATCCATTGCTCCTTGTCCTGGTCTCTGGAGCAGCAGAAAACAAGCCCCCTCCTTCCTCTACGTGGCATCCCTTCAAATATTTAAACGTGGCTATCATGTCCCCTCTTAACCTTCTCTTCTGCAGACTGAACATACCCAGCTCTCTAAGTCTATCCTCATAGGGCATGGCTTCCAGGCCTCTCACCATTTTGGTCGCCCTCCTCTGGACTTGCTCCAGCTTGTCCATATTCTTCTTGAATTGGGGTGCCCAGAACTGGACACAGTATTCAAGATGGGGTCTAACCAAAGCAGAGTAGAGTGGTACCAGTACCTCCCTCGATCTAGACACCATACTCCTATTGATGCAGCCAAGAATTGCATTGGCTTTCTTGGCTGCCGCATCACACTGCTGACTCATGTTCAGCTTGTGGTCTATGAAGACTCCTAGATCCCTTTCACACGTACTGCTATCCAGCCACGTGTCCCCCATCCTATATTTCTGTATTCCATTTTTTCTACCTAAGTGTAGGACCTTACATTTTTCTCTGTTGAATTTCATTTTGTTCGCCCTGGCCCAGCTCTCCAATCTATCCAGGTCATTTTGAATTTTGATCCTGTCCTCTGGCGTATTAGCAACCCCTCCCAATTTGGTGTCATCTGCAAATTTGATGAGCATGCCCTCTATTCCTTCATCCAAGTCATTGATAAAAATATTGAACAGCACTGGGCCTAGGACAGAACCCTGTGGCACCCCACTAGTCACTTCTCTCCAGGATGAAAAGCAGCCATTGGTGATCACCCTTTGGGTTCGGTCGGTCAACCAATTACAAATCCAAATAACAGTAGCCCTGTCCAGCCCACATTTTACTAGCTTCTTTGCAAGAATGTCATGGGGAACTTTGTCGAAGGCCTTACTGAAATCAAGGTATGCTACATCCACAGCATTCCCTTCATCTATCAAGCTAGTAACTCTATCATAAAAAGAGATAAGATTAGTCTGGCATGACTTATTTTTGAGAAATCCATGTTGACTTCTCGTTATTACCGCGTTGCTTTCTAAATGATTAGAAACTGACTGCTTAATGATCTGCTCCAGGATCTTTCCGGGTACTGATGTCAGGCTGACTGGGCGATAACTATTTGGGTCCTCTTTTTTTCCCTTCTTGAAGATTGGGATAACATTTGCTCTCTTCCAGTCTGCTGGAACTTCTCCTGTCCTCCAAGATTTCTCAAAAATTATAGCAAGCGGTTCCGAAATGACCTCTGCCAGCTCGTTTAATATCCTAGGATGCAATTCATCTGACCCTGGAGACTTGAATTCATCCAATGTGGCCAGGTGTTCCTGTACCACCTCTCTACCTATTATGTGCCTCATTTCCCCTGCTTCCTCCCCTGCTCCCCAACCGCCAGGTTGAGTGCTTGTATCCTTCTGGGAAAAAACGGAGGCAAAGAAGGTGTTAAGTAGTTCTGCCTTTTCTCTCCCTCCTGTGAGTAATTCGCCATCTTCTCTGCGTAGCGACCCTATCATCTCCTTCTTTTTTCTATTGCTGTGGACATATTTAAAAAAGCCCTTTTTATTGTTTTAAATTTCTCTGGCCAACCTAAGTTCGTTCTGTGCTTTAGCCTTTCTGACCTCCTCCCTACATCTCATGGCTACTTGCTGAAATTCTTCTTTGGTGGTTTCCGCCTTCTTCCATTTCCTATACATGTTTCTCTTGACTCTTAGCTCAGCTGAGAGTTCTTTAGTCAACCATTCTGGTTTCTTCAGATGCCTTCCATTTTTCCTCCTTATTGGCACAGTTTTAGACTGTGCCTTCAGTATCTCCTTTTTAAGGAACTCCCATGCCTCCTGAACTCCTTTCCCTTTCACT
The DNA here is from genome assembly GCA_948474755.1 of Ctenosaura bakeri. Taxonomy (NCBI): domain Eukaryota; kingdom Metazoa; phylum Chordata; class Lepidosauria; order Squamata; family Iguanidae; genus Ctenosaura; species Ctenosaura bakeri. The sequence continues at coordinate 18,676 of CAOLHI010002952.1, forward strand.
ATTCCTGACCACGGAATTCCAGCCAGCAGCTCCCTAAGTTTACAGAAGTCCGCAGAACTTCTTGCTATGTAGTCTACAGTCTGGGTACCAAGTGCTCCTGGTCTCTGCCATTTTTTCACTTCTGATGGCTCTTTATCTTTATACCAGACGTTGGACTAGAGAACCCTTCAATCAGAAAAAGTCTTCAAAGGAGGACTGTCCTCTGCAGAGTAGGACACATGCTCACTCCACACCCATTCTGCCTTCTAGAGTACCCCATTCCATTCCCCCTTCCCCTTCTGACTGCCACCACCCCCAACAATCTGTGGCCACTGACCGCTGGGCTATCTATGTATGTTCACACACCCTAATTTCCCCCCCCAAAGATGTTTTATACTCAAGAAATCAAAGTAAGACTAGGACTTGGAAGGGCAACTATGAAAGAACTAGATAAGATGCTGAAGTGTAAAGATACATCTTTGAATACTAAAGTAAGGATTGTTCATGCCACCATATGTCAGATTTCTATGTATGGTTGTGAAAGCTGGAGAGAGAAGAAAAGAAGAAAATCAACTCAGTGGTGCTGGAGGAGACACCTCCAGCTGGAGGAGACACCTTGGACTGCCAAAAAGACAAATAAATGGGTCCAAAAACAAAACAAGCCCAAACTCAACTTCAAAGCCAAGACAACTAAGCTGAGACTGTTAGAATCATAGAACTGAAAGGGCCCTTATGGGCCATGATACCCAACCCCTTGCTCAGTGCTGGATCTCCAGCTGGAGCATCCTCAGCGGGTAGCTAGCCAGCCTCTTTTGGAAAGCACCCAGAGAAGGAGACACGCCTCACATTTCTAGGCACTTGGTTCCAGTGCCGAACCTCTCTCACTGTCCAGCAGTTCCCCCTAATGTTAAATAAAAATCTACTCTCCTGTAACTTAAAACCATTAGACCTATTTCTTCTGTCTGAGGCAGCTGAGACCAAGCCAGCACCTCTCTGTGGCAGCCCTTGAGGTATCACAGATCTGTGTGTGCATGTTTGTGTGTGCGCACACACCAAGTCAACTGTTGATTTATGGCAACCTCATGAATTTCATAGGGTTTTCTTAGGCAAGAAATACTCCGAGGTGTTTTTACCAGTTTCTTCTCTGAAATGCAGCCCACACCACCTGGTATTTGTGGGCGATCTCCCATCAAAGTACTAACCAGATCTGACCCTACTTAGCTTCCAAGAACAGATGGGATCTGGTGCCTTTAGGGTATGCAGGCTGTCATGGCTCACTAGAAAAGGCAATAATGCTCTGTAAGAGAGATGGGGAGAGCCAGCCTGGTATAGTGGTTTGAGGATTGAACTATGACTCTGGACACCAGAGTTTTAATCCCTGCTCAACCATGAAAACCCACTGGGTGACCTTAAGCAAGTCACACTCTCTTGGCCTCAGAGGAAAGCAAAAGCAAACCCTCGCTGAGCTAATCTTTGCCAAGAAAATCCCATGACAGGGTTGCCTTAGGGTCACCATAAATAAGAAATGACTTGAAGCCACACAACAACAACAACAAGAAGAACAAGGTAGAACACAGTACGAAAAGAGGATGACTGCATTACAGGTGGATAGACTCAAGAAAGCCACGGCCCTGAACGTGCAAGATCCGAGGAGGGCTGTTGATAAACAGGGTTTCTTCGAGGCCTGTCATTCATAGGGTTTCCATAAGTCAATGTCAATTTGAAGGCAATTAACAACAACAAAAGATGTTTTTTGCTTCTGCATTCTTTGTAATTTTGAAACCTCCTGCCTACACTCACCAGCTTGAGGAAAGAATAATTGTATAAAATACACAGGAACTGGTATATTTCCCATTTCTGAGATTTTAGTTCCCTCTATGTTTTTGCCAAAAGTTAGAACACCAAGGGGTTTGGTGACGCACTCCTGTAAGTACACTTGTGAATCCTAGGGTGCCATGGGTTTCACAGGCAGCCTTTTAACCTGGTGCAGCTGGTGGGCTCTGCTTTGAATGTGAGGAGAGAAAAGGGAGACAATACAAGGCAAAGGATGAGAGGCAGGAAGGCTTCCCTGAGACTTCATTATCCTTCTTGCTTTCCCATTCTTTTGCTCACTATCTCCTGTTATGCTACAGCAATCTAACTAGGTGCAAAGGGCTAGCTGTATTAAAAGGAGGAGAAAGAGAAATAGAAGTGAAAAAAAAAATCCAAAATCTGCTCTCTTTTCATATTTTAAAGGCACTTACTAGTTGTTGTTTCTGTTATGTGCCTTTGAATCATTTCTGACTTATGATAACTCTAAAGTAGGCTTAGCACAGGGTTTTCTTGGCAAGATTTGTTCCGAGGGGGGTTTGCATTTGCCCTCCTTTGAGGCTGAGAGGGTGTGACTTGCCCAGCCTCATCCCGTAGGTTTCCACCAGTAATCACCCATTATTTCTAAAGGCATGTCATGGCTGCATTTGCAAAGCAAGATACCAGGACTCAAGGCAGTCTGAAAGTGACTTCTGGCCCACATCTTGCAAAAATTATTTTTGGACTACAATTCCCTTAACCCTGCAGTTAGCATGGCCTATGCCTAGTGCGGGGCTTCTCATGTTTGTACCATGGAAATGGATTTTTCCAGGCTCTGTTATCAAACAAGCAATGATTTTATTTATATCCTGCCTTTTCCCCAAAAGTAGGACTTAAGGCAGCTTATAAACTAATAAGATATACAAGTAAAAACCACATATGGCTAAAAACATACAAAAAACACATTTGGGGAAATGGCAGGGGTCAGCATACTTACAACCCAAAGGATAAGCCTCATTCTGGGAAAGCCTCTTTTGCAATCAAGGTATCTCTCCTGGCAGGTAAAGTAGCAATTTATCTGTAGTATATTAGAGGTGGGATATTGCTATCACCAGTGAGCAGAGCAAACATACTCAGTGCTTTTTTCATAGTCTGGGATTGATCTCAGGCAGGCCAGGTTAAAAGAAAAGAATCCAGGGATGAGACCCAAGCCATTTCCTCACTAGACTGTTATAGCCCTCCCTAAAGTGCAAACCCCAGGATTCCATAGGATGTTGAAAGTGAAATAATAGCACTATAACAGTCTAGTGAGGAAAGGGCCCCAGTGAGATCTAGCTCAGATTAAGGCAAGATGTTTGCCTTTGCAATAGCTTTCAATAGCTGTGATAATGGGGCTGCTCATTATCTAGACCTGGCTGAAGAGGGTAAACCGAGGGTTAATGAGGTGTTGGGATTAGGTTACATTTTTATTGTGGGTCAGCCTCACAGGTGGGGGGAAGAATTGCCCAATCAAGGGAAAAGAGGTGAGCATCTTTGAGATGCTTCGAGATGCTTCGAAGGAGATGTTATAAAAATCCTTGAGAGGCCATGTGGCAGAGGGAGACAACAAAGGAACCTCCTAGAGATGGGATCTGTGCCAGTAGTAGGCTGCAGGCCTAGGTCTCGCCTCCTGGTCTCCTTCCTCTCTTAAATCAACTAAGCCTGTGAACCCAAATGTGAGTAACTAGATTAAGGTAGTTAGTCGCATTAGGGCTTTTTATTATTTTGGAGTTTGGCTGATCTTAAGAACGTATCTGTTTTTATAACTACTTGTAACTTAAGCGTACCTGGGAGGGGGGAGCCTCTCATGTGTATTATTATCTGGTTTACTTGCATACCTTAAAATAAATGCTTTTCTGTAAAACCTCTGTTTCCTCTCCATTCCCACGCCATTCTTCAGCGCACGCTAGATAGAACTTCTCTCACTCAGAAGGAGGAGGGAAGGGAAAGGTCCTTAAGCCTAGAGATTGTCAATCCACTGAGCAGAGTCCCACTGTACTGCTCAGATATTCAGAATTCAGTGGGTGGTGGCAGAAAGATAGAATTAGTGAACACTGGGGACTTTCCTGCTCCTTTTCAAGGGTAGAAGTCGGGCTGGGGGGGGCGGCTGGAAGTAAACTCAGTATGACAATAGGACACTATTAATTATCACTGCATAAAAAGGAGATGGAGAGATAGTGAACTGTCTGAGGAAGGCCAGACCATAAGCAGGCTACAAATGTTGCCCTTGTCTCCAGTCTATTCCAGGATGTTCATTGGGGCTTCCACATTCAGAGACAGTCTCTACCTTTAGAAAAATTAGATGCTGGGAACAACCAGTAACAGATGGCCATCACCTTCAGGGTGCCTTCTTTGAACTTCCCAGACAGTATTGGGTTGTTGAAAATGAAAGGTGCAAGATGTTTTGAGCTCCAGCAAGACAATGCCTCCTTCCTTGTATTCAAGCCAACTCTCCCTCCCTCCTCCCTTCTCTCCCTCAAGCCTTCTTCCCACTGGATTTCAAGCACAATTACATCACCTGACTTTTCAGAGTGAGCAAACTCCTCCAAGACCTACATGCTGTATAAATACTAAACAAAGAGTGTTGCTTTAGAATAAAACACACACGCATTTTATTTCCATGATTAATGCATAACTGGCTTGCTTCTGGGTAACGTGATTGGGGATACAGGCAGCCACTGGTTCCTTAGAACAATGACATTCTTGCTCAGAAGAAGAAAAAGGAGTGTTTGATTCGAAGCCCGGTTGCTGTTTCTCTGCTGTTACCAATGACAGCATGGTTTGCAGAGTCTGTGGGAGAAGAATGCTTTCAAAAGTCTGCTGTCAAGGGTCTTTCTCGGGCAATTAGGTTGGTTGAAACCAGGAGTCTGGATGCACAGTGTTGATCTGGGGAATGAGAACAGAGCATAAATGAGATGGGGACCATGTGTAGAAGATGTAAACAAGAGCGGCAGTATTTTTATCAAGCTGTAGTGTTCAGAGAGCTAGCATGGTATAGTAGTTTGCGTGTTAGACTATGCCCATTTCCACATTACACTGTTATAGTGCTATTATTCCACTTTCAACATCCTGTGGAACCCTGGGGTTTGTAGTTTAAGGAGGGGCATTAAGAATTCTCAGCCAGAGAGCTCTTTGGCCTCAGTAAATGACAAACCCCAAAATTCAACAGGATGTTGAAAGTGGAATAATGGCACCATAGCAGTGTTGTGCAGAAATGGCCTATGACTCTGGAGACCAGGGTTTGAATACCAGCTCTACCACAGAAACCCACTAGGTGACCTTGGGTAAGTCACATTCTCTCAGCTTCAGAAGCCAGCAAAAGAAAACCACATCTGAACAAATCTTGCCAAGAAAACTCCATGATAGGTTCATCTTAGAATCACCATAAGTTGGAAACAACTTGAAGGCACACCACACCATGACAACAATGTTCTAGTGGATGGTACTTTGATGGTCTGAACCAGGAGTGGGAAATGAATGGCTCTTCAGGCATTGTTTGGACTCCACCTCTTAAGAAGTCATAGCCAGAACAGAGTCCAAGAGTTGCCCATGCTTGGGAGAACATCCACAGGAATGTGTGTGGGGAACCTGTGACCCTCCAGATGTTGGAATGTAACCTGCATCATCCTTGGATGTAGGTTGTGCTGACTGGGGCTGATGTGAACTGATGTGCTATAATATTTGGAGGCTGCAGTTCCTCCAGTCCTAAATTAAACTGGAATATCTACTGATTTTCTTTTTCTACAACTCTTTGATACAGAAAGATTCCCAATATAGTTTAACTCAGAGCTGGGAATCAGCCAGCTCTCCCAATATTGTAGTGAAATCCTAGGAGCTGCAGTCCAGAAACATTTGGAGAGCTGCACGTTTCCCACTGCTGGTTCACATAAAACATAACACAAGTGTAATAAAACTGCAGCTGCTTCAGGATGTGGCTTTGCTTTGGGGTGGCATACAGAGACAATCAGCCCCAAACAAGATAAAAATGCTTGATTAAAAAAAGTGGAAGGCAAGAACCAGCCTGGTGTAGTGGTCTGAGCTTTGGACTAGGGTTCGAATCCTCACTTGGCCATGGAAACCCACTTGATGACTATGGGCAAGTCACACTTTTTCAGCCTTAGAGGAGAGCGATGGCATACCCCCTCTGAACAAATCTTGCCAAGAAAACGCTCTGATAAGTTTGCCTTAGTGTTGTCATAAGCTGGAAACAACTTGAAGGCAGACATCCACCACCACAAATGACAACAGTGGGAGACAGCAGGAAAAGATGAAGACTACATTACAAATGAATTGACTCCAAAAAAGAAAACTACATCTCTGAGACCAAGACCAAGCAAGGCTGTTGTTGACTAGAGCTCCTGCAGGTGACTTAATTGTAGGTTGCAGTAAGTCCAAGGCAACTTAATGGCACATAACAGTAGCCTCAAACCCAGTTCTAATTAGGCTGTTAAAGCTATTCCCACTCTCTTTGATCTCATCACACACCTCCTGGTGCTAGTAAATGAGTGACATGTTGCTTAGCTGCATCCACTTTCCTCCTCTATCTAGGATGGCCCATCTTTTCTATTGGAGGTCAGAGAGGGAGGAGCCCGGCACAACTACTGCTGTGTCTCAAGTTCCAAGTGCCCCCCCATCCGCTGGAATGGCAGAAAATGTGTTGATTCCAGAACAAGAATTATGCAGGCCTGAATATCAGTAAGTACCACCTTTTCTATGCCTTTCCTCTCACCATCTAGCTAGTTATTATTGAGTAGTCCTTCTCAGGCAGGCTGTTGCTGAGCAGCTGATAGACTCCACCCATGGTCTCATCCTTTGGAAGCTGCTTTGAATTGAGTGGGAAAACACAGGCAGGCAACTCACCCTGAACTATTCTCATTTCCGCACTAGACTGTTATAGTGCTATTATTCCACTTTCAACATCCTATGGAATCCTGGGGGTTTGCAGTTTCGGGAGGGGCCAGCTGGCCCCTCCCAAAACTGCAAACCCCAGGATTCCATAGGATATTGAAAGTGGAATAATAGTGCTATAACAGTCTAGTGCGGAAATGGCTTATGAAACTGGGGAGAAAGAGAAACTGAGAGAAAGAATGAGAGAGAGAGAGAGAGAGAGAGAAAAGAAAGAGAGAGAAGCAGTATTCTTTGACATTGTTATTTACCACACCTGGGTGAACTGGACACAGGGAGTGAATAAGGGAGTGTGGAAAGAAAGATACCCAACCCCAAATCACCAAAAGCCTTTCTCACTTTGTCCTAGAGGTAGGGCATCTCCACCTATGAAGTCTTCCTGTGGCTTTTCTTGTGCTAATCCTGCTTAGGTAGGCACTGTTTTACATCTGGGATGCCAACAACATCATGTGGAAAAGAAAGAAAGAAAGAAAGAAAGAAAGAGAAAGAAAGAAAGAGAAGAGAAAGAAAGAAAGAAAGAAAGAAAGAAAGAAAGAAAGAAAGAAAGAAAGAAAAGGAAGGAAGCATGGGTAAGAGGAAAATGTGCTGCCAGTGACAGAAAGCCTATAGACAGCTATGTTGCTTATGTAGACAGACGGCAGATTTGATCCAGAGGCATGACGACAGAAAATATAGTCCAGAGAGAAAACAGGCACTCACCCTGCAAACAAGAACCTCCCGTGGCCTGCTTATTAGGCAGCCACCCCCTTGGAGCAGTTCCCTAGAGACGCAGCTGCTTTAAGGTGGCCAAGAGGTTGCCAATCAAGCGTCCCTTTTCACTGATTCTGCCCTCCCTCTCCCTTGCTCCCTCAGGTCAGGCCCAATTCAGATGCACAGGAAAAAATGAGTGTCCCAGATCTAGACCCAGTAAGGAAACACAGTCAGTAAATGAAAAGAAAGGGAATAGCAGGATGCATGTCTTTACATACAACTTCCATTTTTTCCTCTCTCTAGCACTTTGATGATGTTCCTAATATTTAAAAAAAAAGTTTAACAAGTAGTTGAAAAATAAAAACTATATGTGAGCTACATACAGACTCAGCAAATGATAGGAAGGGGATTAATTTATGATGTACTGAAGAATTATAGAAGATTGCATGGCACTGATCCACCAATCAGCAAAAAGAGATTTGAAAAGTTGTTTTGGACTACAGCTTCCAGAATCCCCCACCCAGCATGGCAAGGCCCATGGGACTGGCATTGCTCCTGTCAGAATTGCCCATAGCAAAGCATCAGGAAGACACAGAATGAGGTTTGGGTGTCATTTCCCAAGATGTGGACAAGCTTCTCAAAGATATGGAAGAGACCTTGTGCTGTCTTTGTTACCTTATGGTTTGAGATATAGCAAGTGATTTTCAAACTTTCTGTAGGGACTTTTTTCTCAAGATATGGATCAGCTGTGTATTGAAAATACTGAATTTTCTAGGTGAGGGGTGAGAATAATGTGGTGCTCCAATAATGTGACCTGTAATCCCCAGCAGCCCTAGCCAACATACCCAAGGGAGAAGAATAATGGGAGTGGCAGTTCAGTTGCAGTGCTACATAAATCCCATCTGTCTTCTAGGGCTTTTTACTGTTCCTACCCTTGGTAGGAATTGTATGGCCCTCCAGATGCCGATAAACTATAGCTCTCAACATTCCTCGCCATGCTGGCATGGGCTGCTGGGAGTGGCAACCAACATCTGGGCAGGCTACCCAGTTCTCAGCCTTGGCTTACACAAAGCATGCTCTGGGCCTATCAGCCTGGATTAACAGATTCATTGCTCTTTCTCTTTGTAGGCCCTGCAACTGAACTGTGCGTTGCTGTTCAATTGCAGGGCATACAAAGAGAAAGAAGGAAGGAAGCTGTTATGTGGAGCTGAACAGTACTTTGCAGTACTTCTGGGTGAACAACCACAGAATTTGGGGTGCCCTTTGTATATTTTTGAGTGGGAAAATGTCTAGACTCTGGGCCCCATCCACTTTGATTTGACCCAACTTGTGCCTTTGGTCACACTCATTCCATGTGGAACTATAGCTCTTAAGACTCTTCCTGGATTGGAATTCAGCTCCCACACCAATGAATCAATCAATCAATCAGTCATAAATTGCCCAGTGCCCATACCTCTTGCAGGGAAAGATTGTTGTACAGGAGCATGCTGTCTTCCGGGAACTCATCCCACAATGTCATTTCATTGTTTCACACTGGTTTGCCAGAACTGGTTGTTAAAAGTCTCTGAGGCTGAGAAGGTTAAAGGGGAGGCTAAAACTAGTGAAGGGGGAGAAGGAAGAGGAGAGGATGAAAGTGGATGAGAAGGATGGAAAAGCAAGAAGGTCAGAGGGAGGAAATGACTGGATTTTCTAGAGCCATGGGGGAGAGCCATGGACAGAAACTAGCCCTTAATTATTTGAATGGCACTCTTGAACTTATCTGATATGACTGATCTTAGCACTAAGGAACCCCTAATAAGTTTTTGATTGTTTGGTCAGAAGGCACTTGAAATCTTCCAGTCTAATCATGGAGCAGTGGAAGCCAGTGGATAGGAGATCAGCATTTAGATCCCTGCTTGTCCACAAAGCTGGGTGGCTGACCTTGGACTTGTCATCCTTGCTCCAGCCTCCTTTAGAAGATTTCTGTGAGAGGGATAAGTATGGTGGAAAGGGAATCATGTGCATTGTTCAGAGTTCCTTCAAAAAGAGGGCAGGATGAAGATGTAGCGAATAGATGCCACAGCTGGGATGGTTTCTGATTCAGGACTGAAAGCGTTGGGAGTTAGAGTTTCCCAGAGTGTTAGCCCTTTGGGGGAAATTCTCTGAAAGTGAAAACTGTTAGGAATCAGCCTTCCTTTCGCAGAGTAGCAGAAAAAGCATGTTCCAATCTCTGTGTGGCTTCCCTGAACTGAGACTGACTTAGAAAGCAAAACAAGGCAGGTGGTTTCAGGTTTCAAACTTAGAAAAGTTAACTAATAAATTTTACAATCACATATGCATTGGAGAGCCTAGATCCTAACTAGCTAACAAAAAGATTAGGTAAGATAGTAGCTTCATTCTTAACTCACCATCTTCTTGGTGGAGAGACGAAGCATGATCAGAGGGAAGAAAGTACAGGCAAAATGGCAAAGACAGCAAAGAAATCTGAGAAGTGTGGTCTTTTATGTAAGTTCAATGACCCCAGAGTCTATACTGGGTCACATGGTCTGGTCACCTACATATCATAGCCATGCATTAAAATAACACAAAGAGCAAGAGTTGAGGCTTTAGGTGAGAAGGCAAAAGACTTTGACATGCAAAGGAAAAAGGTCTGTGCTAGCTAAGACCCACTTGCACTAGAACAAGGGGGTGTGCAATAAGATAATGGAGTTTTGGCAAAAGGTTTTTAAAGAGATAAAAGAGATTATAGGAGCAGATATACCAGTATGTCCAAATATTGCATTGTTATCTATATATGATAAGGTTGAGTGTACTCAAGTAAAGAAAGAATTAATAACAAATTTGTTAACTGCAGCGAGATTAATAATAGCAAAAAAATGGAAAGCAAATGAAAAATTTCAAATAGAGGAATGGTATAACGAAGTGTGGAAAATTGCAATTAATGATAAACTAACATGTAGAATTAGGTTTATGAAAGGTTTGGTTAAAGGGAATGATTTTGAAGAAATTTGGAAAATATTTTTGGATAAAGTTCTGAAAAGAGATAGTAATACTACCCTGTCAAAAGAAGAATGGCAATTTTGGAAAGTGGATTAAATAAAAAGTTGGCTCTGGGGGGTGGGTATTTTTTAGTTTTAGTTTTGTTTTTCTTTTATGTTGTATATTTTGTAATTCTTAGTAGGTGTGTGTGTTAAACTTGTGATTTATAGATTTAAAAGGATAAGTGATGTCTATGTTTTTTTAAAAAAAAAAGTTAAAAGAATAAACAATAGAAATAGATTAAAGGGGATGTGAAAAATATTGAATTAAATGTGTAATTATAATAGTTGAACAGATTTATAAATTTAAGGGTAAAGGTGCAAAATAACAATGAAAGTTAGTATTGCTTAAGAGAAGAGAAAAAAAAAGAAAAAGAAAAAAAATTATTTTTTTTTAATTCACTATTATGTATATCACATGGTGTTTAATTTTTTTTTTCTTGTTTTGTATTTGTGATTTAGTTATATAATTAATAAAAATTTAAAAAATTAAAAAAAAAAAAAGAACAAGGGGGTGGGGAGAGAGGGAGAGAGAATGCCAGAATTTTCTAACAGAAAGAAGCCAGTGGAGAAGCCAATGAGCGGTTTACTCCATGTACCCATTTTGACACAAAAAAGATGGTGCATAGAACATAGCTCTCAATAGGCTTAACTGCTATTTAAACAATAATAATGTTAAATAGTTTTTGACAAAAAAGAGTAGCCCTCCTTGGAATTCAACAAGAATTTCTAGGTCAGCCCTATGGAATTTTTTATTTTACTAGGGTCAAATCCTGTTTTTAGCCACGGTTCAAAAAGTGTATAAATTGCTGGACAGTGCTTTACCTTAGACCTTATTTGGAATGGGTTCTTCAACTACGACATTGATTCTTCTATGAAGCATCAAAATCAAGACTTGCAGTAAAGCTTGATCCAAACAAGTAATGGCCACAATGAGAGAGAAAGTTCAAGTGTCCTTCAGCTGAGCAACTGTATTTGCTTCACATATACTTCTCATTACACTGAAGAATCAGTCTGTTTCTGCTTTATATCAGTTCCATGTATGTTTGATTCATAACTACCCTTTCTGCATCAATCTGCTTTTGAAAAAAAATCTGTGTGATCTGTGTGTCTGATTCTCTCCAAAATTACACATTTTAATCTTTTTTTTAAAACCTTAAAATATTTATTTTAAAATGCATTTAGCTATGCTTTTTTCCAGTTGAGAAATCCATTGCAAATCTCAGCAAATTGAAAAACCCAGAAAATAATTCTAATTAGTTTGGGAGTTGCAGATTACACAGTTTACACTAGCATTCAGACAGGTGGAATTCCTTAAGCATCTCTATGGCAGTATCTCTATGGAGATTTTGTAATTCTGTTTTGTAATCAAATGGCAATTATTTTATTATATTTATTAAGCTATTTTAAAAGCATGTTCCATTTTAAAAAATCCCAAAGTGGTATACAATACTGCAATGTTAAAATCCATAGAATGCAATAAAATGAAGCAGTAAAACAATAAAGCAGCAATAAAACAATGACATTTTATTTCTTTATTTGGACATTGAAAACATAATAATGAACATGCTTGCCTTCTCATGGTAACGGCATTGTGATTTCCGGTCATTAAGGAATACCTGAGTGTGCCCCAGGATACAATCAGGGTCATTTCTCAAGGATCAGAGGAAAGAAAAAAAGCTGTTCACTATCATAAACAGGGGTTTCATTAAAACAATACAATATATTGTTCTGGGTTATATGAACAGATAGAATTATGGCAAAAATTCAAGATTACTTTAAGGATAAAGACCATGCCTCACATCTTACATAAGGGCCATGTAGCATAAATCTTCACATGCAGAGTTACTGCATATGTTAAACAACCTTTTTGTTGGATGGCAATACAGCCAACTAGGTGCACAGTGGAATGAGCAACCAAATACACAACTGCATACACATCCTTATGTGTAATGGTGCATAATGGTGCACAACTTTGGCCATTTTTGCACTGGACCGTTATAGTGCGATGATTCCACTTGCAACATCCTATGGAATCCTGGGGTTTGCAGTTTAGGGAGGGGTCAGTTGGCCCCTCCCGACACTGCAAACCCCAGGATTCCATAGGATGTTGCAAGTGGAATCATCATGCTATAACGGTCCAGTGCGGAAATGGCTTTTGCTTTCGTCAACTTGAACTCAGGATGGATGTTGTGCGTCAGTCTCAAATGTACAGCCACTTCCATAAGGGAACTTCCGCATGCTTCAACAAGATTATGGCCCATGATACCAAGTGATGGCAATGATGTATTAATGCCAACTCTGTCTTAACTGGGGTGGTGCTAGATGTTCTGTCTCAGCATCAACTCTTCCAAGGAAAGACAGAAACTGGAGCCAGGAAGGCACAATTTGTAGCAAAAAAACAATGGGCAAGAGGAAGGTGCTTATATGTGAAAGGAAATAGCTAGAAACTTGGGCTGGAGGAAGTAGTGGGGAGGGGGATGTTGTGGGGTGGAAAGAAAGAAGGCAATTGAAGGGTTAAGTACTGTGGTGTGTCTCAGCATCACAGTGCTTTTCTGGCTTTAGTTGCATAGGAAAAACAGCAGGTAGGATCTAAAGTAAGATTGCAAATCTTTAGGCCTTCCAGACATTATTATACTCTCAGCTTTTAGCAGCCCCAGTTAGTATAGCCAAAGGTGAGGAATGCCAACAATGCAGAGCTGCATTGTTCCTGCTCTAAAGATGCTAGATTAAGGCAGGATGTGCGCTTCCATCCCTGAACTAATGAGCAAATGAGACTGGGGCATTTTATGGGACAGGATATATTGGCTGAGGTCCTACACTGTGGTTATGTAGCATATAGCTCTGCGTGCAGGGGTGCATGTTGATTGTGCATGACCTGTGTGTTGAATGACAACAGTTTGCAACTAAATGCAGAAGCACAACCAAAAGATTACTACCATCCATTTCACAGTGGTGACTGGGCTGAGAACACACATTTGCATGTGCACTGTGACAGCACTTGCGACTTTTCTTCTGCATGCTTGAACTGAATGCAAACATTGAAGACTAGGCAAAAATGTCTAACTGATTTTATAGTGGAAGCTACTGTATATAAGTAGCTTCATGTGCTCCTTTTTGAAGGTAAAAAAAATACCCTTCCTGGCTCTAAAAAAGCAACATGGAAGTTAAATTATAGAAATCCTTAGGGGTATCTCATGAAACATTAGAGCTGGTGCTTGACTTCAGCCCGAAGCAATTTTTTCAACCCTCAGTTGTTTCTTACTCTGGTCCAAGACAGGATATTTTACAAGACTGATCTTCATTTTTTTTTTTAAATTGTACAACAAACCTCATCTCTTCACCCATTTTTAAAAAAATCCTGCTTTGTTGGGCCAAAGCCCTTGAACTATTTGACAGCATAGGTTAAAGAGCAAAACAGATGTTTAAAACAAGAGCAAGAATATCAGCCAAAGTAAAAACAACAAAATTATTTACATGCAAGATTGGAAGGCCTGAGCAAGTAGCCAGTTCTACTCCTGATGCCAAGAAGATAAGTGCCTTTGTGGTGGGTGAAGTTCCAAAGTGAGGGTACCACCATGAAGAAAGCCTTCTCCTAAGTCCCCATTCAGTGGCAGCAGGACCTGAAGAAAAGCCTTCAAGGAAATTCTCGGTAATTGGACAGGTTAATGTGGCAGGTGGCAGCCCTTAAGGAACTCTGACCCAAGCTATTTAAATGCATGTAAGTTTATCCCAAGGCACTTTTCAAACCACAGTATTCATAGCTCTTTCCTCTATTTTAAATATGCTACTACCAGATTTCTGCAAAGTCAGTCTCTCTCGTGTTCTCCTGTGTTATGCCCTTGGGCTGACATCTGGGAGTGCATCAGCCAAAATGGTAAGGTGCATGCTACCAGGTAGCACAACGAGGTCTCTGTGCCTGCTGGCAGCCTCCTTCCTTACAGAAGCCTGCCCCTTCTTCTTCCATCGAGCAGAGCCAAGTCCCAGCCCTAAGGCAGGAACAGCCTTTCCGCATAAATACTGATATTTACAAAGGCACCAGTTCATTACAGAAGAAATGCCTGAACAAGAGACTTCAAATCTAGACTGTGGATTCTTAGCTTGACTTTTCAACTCCAGTGGGCTAAAGGTCAAACCTCTCTTTTTAAATGCAAAATTATGCCTTAAGCTCCGAATTGTGAAGCTTCAACATGGTGGTATGAAGAGTTATATAATGCAGCATACAGAACTCTGTTGACTGGTTTACAATATCTGTACAAGATTGGCCTAGATCCGTTTGCCAGCCCTTTGAATCAATTGCTAAATGATCAAGTCAACACTTAGGTAAATTCATACCCTCCAACATTTCACAGATGCAAATGAGAATGCATATGGCTAAGCAACATCAGAATGTGGTCAAGATGGCGAACGTTCCTCATGAATGAGGGCAAGCACATAAGCTAAGAAAGGTTGCAGCAGTTTGCTTTCACCTTAGTTTACTGGGAAGGGCAAGATTCTGCCCTTGCTCTCTTCTTTCCCTTGCTCAGTTAACTGAGTGCAAACTATGTTTGCATTGTGAATTCGTTCTGCCCAAATGAACTAAGTTGAGGATTAAGGGGGAAAATAGGAGGGAGGAGAGAGGAACTGGGAGATTTTAAAAGCTGCTGAAAAAAAAGAGGGATGACAGATTGATCTGAACTGTCCCTGCCAAATTGGGACAGTTGGAGGGAATGGTAAATTCCATTGTTTCAATGGGTCTACTCTAGCAATAAAGACTATTATATTTAAGCACAAACTTAATGAAAATTAGTTTGAATTAGCACAGATTAAGAAGAAAGGCCCTGGTCTGCTTTGTTAATTTGAAACTATAGCTTACCACAGGATGTAGGAAAAGTTAGATCCAATATGGTCTGGAGAAAGTAGAAAGGCCACCTCTCTATCATCATCATCTTTCTGTGATGATACCAGAAGCTGGAATAATTGGATTGCAGATCCAAACTGAAATGAGTCTTTACACTTTGTACAGCTGAACCACGGAATTTGCAACACATGGTGATGGCCACTAACTTCTAGGGTATTAGACCTTCTTTTCTCATAGTGGTCAACCAGGCACCTGGGAGAACCTGAGCAGAGTAGCACCGTCCTACTCATGAGTCCCAGCAGTTGATATACAGAGGCATACTGTTTCTGATTTGTTCTTCTGTGACTTATGGCAACCCTAAGGTGAACATATCACAGGGTTTTTTTTTTGACATGATTTGTTCAGAGGGAGGTTGCCTTTGCCTTCCTCTGAGGCTGAGAGACTATGACTTACCTAAGGTCACCCAATGTGTTTCTATGTCTGAGCAGGGTTTTGAACTATGGTCTCCAGACTTGTAGTCCAACACTCAAATCACTATACCATTTAAATACTGAAGGCTATAACCATAATAACCTATAGCCACCTATAGGTTTATAGTAAGTGAAAGCCTTCTGTGTTGGAGACCATCAGTTTTTGTGGTCATGAATTCCTTAGTTTAAATATGTGCTGTGTGAAGAAAATATTTCTTTGTATCTTTCTTTCTGACTCTTTCTCCATTCAACTTCAGTGGATGATCCTGTGTTTATGTGGTTTTATGTAGGAGAAAAAACTCCCAACTCCCCTTCCCACGCACAGGTTTATACATCTCTATCACATCCTCAACATCTGCCTTTTTGTCTAAGCTAAAGAGCCCCAAACATTATAACCTTTCATAATAAGGGGGTTACAGAGGGAGGGGCTGTAGGTGAGAGAGCAGAAAGCATATATACTGGGAACATGGTTTAGAATCTGGCTTCCTTCAGCGAGATTCATAGAGAGAATAAGTCAGAGCATCCAGTAAACCAAAAGAGGGTTTTCTGGGAGAGGGTTAGCTTCTC
Source organism: Ctenosaura bakeri (assembly GCA_948474755.1). Taxonomy (NCBI): domain Eukaryota; kingdom Metazoa; phylum Chordata; class Lepidosauria; order Squamata; family Iguanidae; genus Ctenosaura; species Ctenosaura bakeri. The sequence continues at coordinate 34,971 of CAOLHI010002952.1, forward strand.
AGTGGCTGAGAGTGGGGGCAGAGAAATAACCAAGCCACTTCTGAAAGAGAGAGTGGAACCCTGAGTGGGGAAACAGATCTTTGGGCTGGGAGAACCAAAAGCGTGTGTATGAAAACCCTGTTGGTGAACACTACAGTGTTTTGAATGAAATACTTAAATATCTTTAAGAAAGTGTTATTTTTTTTAAATCTTCTTTAATTCACAATACATTTTCCCTTGTTGGTTCTTTTAATAGAGATTTCATTCTATTCTTCTAGAGGTACTGCCTCAACAGAGTATTTTCTTCAGTTTTATTTTTAATAACGCACTACCACAGGTTATCCATTCCTTTTTGGAGTAACCATTGATAAGTTTTGCCCTTTATCCACAAAAGTTGTGGGTTTTAGGGAAAGCAGGTTGTGATTAAGTATGGAGAGGGAGTGAGGATGTGATAATAAGATTAAAAAGGGCGAAAAGAAAGGAAGCCTGGTTTGTCTGTGCCCTGGGCTAGTCCAAGCAAGTCCAAGCAAGACTTCCTCAGCCTGCTTTCCTTTGCTTTTGTACCCTGTCCCCACACAACATGCAGCTATCGATGATAATGACATTGTGCCAATATTAGCCTTTTATGTCAGGGCATAAAAATCAGTTATGGCGCATAGTGTCAGTACTATCGTAGGTCTGACAGCTTGAAATTATAGATGTATTTAGCTATACAGCAAAGATGACATTCAGAGAAACCCAGCAGGCCAGAGTACACAGACATGCCTTTAATTAATCTTTTTTAATACGGAGGGAACCAGGCTCAGCTTGGTCCCAGCACTGTCCCATCTGAACCATGTTTTAAGTTACAATGTCACCTCATGATGTTACTGGGCTTGGGTCTTTGAAGCAGTGGTTCCATACAACAGTTTACAGTGCTTTAATCCAAATTAAGAGGCAAATGTTTCTTTAAGAACAAAGTCAACATCTACTTTCACTTAAAGTAAGAGACCAAATAAAAGGTATAATGGAAAACAAAACTGTGCATGGGAAGCCAAGAGAATGTATGGTCAACAAATGACTGCTCTCTGTCAGAAAGATCAGCCAGTCTCACATAGAATACACTGAAATCACATCTTGAAGGAATTTGACAGAAAGAACCAGCATGCTTTGTGTTGAGCCCCTGATTTAATACGGATCTGGACCTTTTCCAGATCAGACATCTGTCCTGGATTTTATGGTGAAAACACAGAAAGAAATCACTCTGAACAGCTGTGATATGGGTGAGTACCCATCCTCTTTTCAGATTCTTTTAGCTTGTAATCCTGTGCACACCTACCTGGGAGTAGGTCTCACTGAGCATAATGGGCCTTACCTGTGATGCACAGGACTGCGTTGTGTAACACACAAATATACACAAAGTCACGCTCTTGCATGCCTATTTAACAAAACATGGAACAGCAACTGGCTCCAGCAATCCAACTCAATGTAGATTATGCAACATAAATTGTGGGTGTCTTAAACCCTACTGCATCTCCCCCTGCCTTCCCCCACACTGCAAGCTGTGGAGAAGGTGCCAAAAATAATTCCATTTGGGATTTTGGACCCAGTATGCTGAAATAAAATATTTAAAACAACTATGTATTTTGATAAATCACAGGTATTAGATGAATCAGCCATCAATCTGATTGCTTCATGAGCTGAACTATACACTTTTGGTCAGGTTGATTAATTTTATATACAGTTCTCAAAATGAGAAATGACAAACAAACAAAAAAAAAGAAACTATATCCATTCAAAAATCATTTTATTATTAACATAATCTTCCCATTGAGCCAAGTGGGTGTATAATGTATAAGGAATGTCAGTAAATATTCCATCTTTAGCATCTTTTTACATATTTCCATTGATAAATAAACTCTGGATTCACATAAAAAAGTTAAACTTAAATAACTAATATTTTCTTTTCATTTTCCCCCCAACAGGCATACATTGGTAAAATATAAATATTCTTGTACACAACCTTTCTCCTAAATAAAGGGAATAACAATTAGCTACACATCACAGTTATTAACAACTAAAAACATAAACCTTTCAGCTGATTTGCTGGCCTGGACTATTGTAGAGATGGAACACAGCAAATTTCACATTTTTTTTCTGGGCCCAGAGAGGTTGAAAGACATAGAAGAGAACAGGTCTTTGACAGGCTTGGTTAAAAATAGGCTCCTCTGCCACTGAATTTTAACTTGAATCTATTATTCTACAGTTGGTATTTGATTCTATTTAGTTTTACATAACACTCAGATGTCACCTAATAAAATATGGCACAATACCCATTTGAACAATAGCATCAGGCTTTGAAAGTACTATGGGGGCAAAGATGTAGGCGAGACACAAGTGGTAGTTTTGTTTTGGGGTGGAGTGTGTGTGTGTGTTTCCTTCTGGTTAGTCATTTTTCTTCATTAACATTAATACACTGTACCACATCCACATGTCAAAATCCCCAATAGAAATCAGCAGATTGCCTGCTTTGTTCTGTTACCTGTCAGCCCAAAGAACTGCACTTGGAGTCAGAAGGAAGGCTTTATGCAGTAGGCTTCCTAACATTCTCACATTCAGCTGAAGCATGATGGACCATCAAGTCTGCCAGGCTAGCCTTTCAGAGGACTCGGGGGATTATGGTGAAAGGGACGATGGGGCTGCTGGCTTCAAGCTCCAGTGCCGTTAGGAAACACTCGGTTGCTGCATCGTCGTTGCCCTGAGCTTGCAGAACCACCCCGAGGCCATTCCAAACCTCGTGGGCTGTTGAGTTCACCTGGACGGCATCTCTAAGGATTTTCTCAGCCAAACTGTACCTTCCAAGCTGATGGAGTATCAGAGCCTGTAATAGGAAGGAAGGGTCACAAAACAGTGCTGAGGGAATGGCAATGAGAGTCTGCAAATTAAAAAAAAAATAGCACAAATGGCAATGAGTGTGACACGCAATGTCAACAACAAGGCTGGAGAAGGCAGCAAAGCCTGCTATATCTAGAGCCGGACTATCAATATATCTAGCTTCTATGCTTGAGGCTCTTCTGCAAGTGGAAGAACATATACTTAAATGGAAAACTGCTAATTTGCACAGCAAATTATTTAGAAACTTCGATTCTATGTAATTCAAATTCTGATGCATAGAAAAGAAAGAAAAGTTGCAGAGATTCAAGCAGGAGAGGGAAGCAGAAACTGAGGGTCTAAGAAAATGGACAGGCTATATTTGTTTCAAAGGAGTACTGCACCATTTCCATCTTCTCCTTCTCCAAAACTGAGAACAGTTTTGCAGTTTAGACTTAGGCTAGATAACTGATAACTAGCTTATAGTTAAAAGCAAAACACTCATAAGTAAAAATGAGACATAGACAACAAGGCCTTTAAATCTGTGTAAACACTGCCTTTTATGGCTTCAGTGTAAAATTAAGAATTGAATATTGGAATAAATAGTGTGAGGTTTCTGAATAACTCTAGCTGTTCACTCGAAATTCCTGGAACTAGAGTTAACACATTCATCTCTTTCTTGGAAGCTGTATTAATTATATTCTACTTTAAGTACACTGCTAACTGCACTATATAATCCAACAATGAACACTCAGCTGTCAAGAACTGCTTCATTTAAAAAATGTAAAGCCCACTCTTTCAAAAAGCTTTCCGAAGCAAAAAGCTATAAAGGCAGCAAAAACTCATTTCCGGCAGACTAATGGGTTTTCTGTTATCATGGTGCTATAGTTTCATTTTGTGTGTGTGCGTGAGAGAAAGAGAGAAATGGGAAGTTAGCCAACATTTTCAGGCAGGTAGATTGAAAAAAAAATCTTAAATGGGAAAATAGCTGTCTTTTGGACTGGCTTTCACATTTCTCCCCACAGCTGCTTTGTATAAAACTAAAGTTAGTTTACAAAATTTGTATTAGCTGCTTCTCTGCAAACATGCCTATCTGTGGGTTAAATAAATAAATAAATAAATTTTCACAAAGATTTCCTATCTGACAGCCTGGAAAAAATTTTTTACTAGGCAAAGGGCAACTAGGACAAGACTATTCACAAATCAGTCCCTACAGGTCAAATATCTCAAAGTGAATGTTATATAAAGTGCTGGCAGCTATAGATTTATTAAACTAACAAAGTAAGAAGATGCCCTTCACAAACAGCCATAACCATTGGCAAACACTAATCTGTGAGAAGATACCTAAACTCTTTCTCTTAACCAGGGCTGGACGACTCTGAAAGGACAGAGGGCCACATTAGTCTGCCAGGAGACACTGGAAGACTTCACCTGTGCCTGCAACCAACTAACTAACTAACTAACTAACTAACTAACTAACTAACTAACTATTTTTTGCCCCAAAATGCCTTCTGAGGGACAAGGGACACCACATTATTGGACCTTCCTGGGCCATTTTAAGCCCAGGAGAGCCTCCTTTTTAAAAAATAAAAGGAAATGAGTGGAAGTCACCTCTTGTTTCAAAAAAAGGTCTGTTGCCACAACCTATGTGGTTGAGACATTATTATTCCATCTTAAATAATCATAATTTCAATATAAATGAAACCACTTAGATCTATGGACAGCAACTGCTGAAGTCAAAATAACAAACATAATGTTATCTTCACCTGGGGCTAAATCCCAGGAGTAGAAGGAACTTGTGGAAAAGTTCATAAGGAAAATTTAAGTTGGTGAATATCCATACTATGCCAAGTTTTTGAGTACATCAGCTTGACAGGAAACATTTCAGTGGGCTTGAATCAAAATATAATTATTCCTATATATAAAAAGCATGGCAGACATAGTAGCTAATATATATACCCAGTATTTGTTAGACAAGCTAGAGATCTGGGTCACAGAAAATAATCTTTAATGAAGAACTGGCAGGTTTCAGAAGTGAATGATATTCCACCTTGGACAACTGCTTTGTGTTGAACCGTCTAGTATATAAATACTCATGACATAGGAAAAGGCCATCTTTATGCAGTATTTGTTAAGCTGAAATCTGCTTTTGACACTATTGATCATGAGCTTTGGCGGCTCAAGCTAATACCAACACTACTGATTGCCTTTTGTTCCTTGTCAGACCACTCTATACTGTCAGACCACTCTATACTCTATACTCACCCTGAAGGTGAGATATCCTTATTGGGATCTCTTACGGAATCTATTTCAACAGGGGTAAAACAAGGTTGTGTACTGGCATCCCTCCTTTTTAATTTTTTCATTAGCGATATTGTATACCACATGAACAATGACAAATTCTTCCCCCATCAGTCTATGAGAGGAAAATCCCCCTGCTTCTATATGCAGATGACATAATACCTCTCTCTTATATGCAAACTGGAATTAGAAGACTCCACCTTCGAAGCCTACAACTTTAGTCTTGTCATAATTGATTCACCCTTTGTTGGCTGAACAATATACATCCAGATTAGACAGGATGATGGGAAGAGCTTCCAGCAGAGTGCTCTTCAATCCAATCGCCATCTAGTTCTTCCTCAAGCTAGCCTTGTTGCAAAAAGCCAGCAGTGGACCAAAGCCAGCAGTGGGTTCTTTGTGAGCATACTGTGGGGTGGCTTGCACTATGTGCCAGTGTTGTTCTACGTTCCATCCCTTGCTGGCATGGAGGAAAAGCAGCATGGGAAAGGACTAGGAACAAACCTTTTTTTTGTCTTTCTCCTTTGATTGCTTTTTAGTAGTAAGAAGGGCTTGTCTCCCCTGAGTGCAATCTGGTGCGAGAGAAATGGGAACTGAGATGTTACCAGCACAGGAGCCAGAAGGGTTGTCAAGCTTGCTTCCCCACTCCCCAAAGCTATGAAGAGAATCAGGTGGGGCTATCTATCACCTACCCTCCTTTCCTTCCTGGTATCAGTAGACATACCTGAGCCCATACCTGGCTTTGCATACATGTGGCAGTAGGGAGGAACAGAAAAGGCAGAAGAAGAAAAGGAAATGCAAATTGCAATCTTTTTAAAAAGCATAGAGGATGGCTTCCGACCTAGCTTTTATCAGGTTCTTAAGGAGCCCCACTGATTCACTGTTCCTCAGCCGCTAGAAAGGGCAGGTCTGGAAGAGGTGTTGTTCTGCAACTGCCTCTGCTTCCTAGCTTGTGGGAGGAGAGATTCTGAAGCACAGTGATAGCCCCTCTGCCCTTCCTCTGAGAATCATAGAGGTAGAATTGTGCTAATTAAAAATACCTAAATACTTTAAGTACTTGTGCTGCAAAGAAAAAGAAAAACAGAACCGCTATACTTTTATCATCAGGCAACACCATGATGACCAGACCAAGAGTATAATATAAGGAACATGCACATGTAGTTTTGATTAGAGACTTGGATGCCCATGTCCAGTGATGCCTATGATTTAGGTGAGAAGGACAAGTGTAGAGTGTCCAACCCTCTCAGAAAGGGCAGCTATAGAACAATGCTTTTCACAACTTCTCATTTACAGTTGCTAAAACAAATATAACCAACATCAACCCACAAAGAAATTGCTTGACTTTGAATGTTCATCTGAAATCACTGGACTCCAAGAAAAGGCATTTATTTCTGCTTATGCACCAGGGAACTGTTAGGTAAGCCAGCTGCGCCCCTTCCTGGAGCTGGAACACCTAAAAACAGTGGTGCATGCACTGGTAACTTCACGGCTTGACTTCTGCAATGTGCTCTACATAGGGCTACTCATGTGCTTAGTCTGGAAACTTCAATTAGTTCAGAATATGGCAGCCAGGTTGGTCACCAGTAGACCTAAAACTGACCACATAACACCAATTCTGAAGTCATTACATTGGCTGCGTATTAGTTTCCGGGCACAGTACAAGGTGTTGGTTATTACCTTTAAAGCCCTTTATGGCTTGGGGCCAGACTACCTGCGGGATTGCCTTCTCCCATATAATCCACCCCGCACATTAAGGTCCTCTGGGAAGAACTTCCTGCAGCCAGTCAGAACTAGGTTAGCTGCGGTTACCCAGAGGACCTTTTCTTCTATCGCTCCCAAGCTATGGAATGGCCTGCCGGAGGAGACCCGGCATATTACCAGTCAAGACTGATCTCTTCCGACAGGCCTTCCAAGACTAGTACTTCCACTGCCTCCCACCAATTGTCCTGCTGTTCTTTTAATAGTTAATTAATTGTTAAATGTGTTTTAGGGGGTTGGTTTTAGCTGAGTTGGTGGGTGGGGAGGATTGGGTATGTTTTTAATGTATTTTAATGTATTTTAATGTATAATGTATTTCATGCTGTTTGCCGCCTTGATCCATGTGGAGGCGGGATACAAATAAATATCATCATCATCATCATCATCATCATCTGCAGGTAAAGCATGATCTAGATTTAAATGTCATAATTCAATTGTATTGGTTAAGTAGTATTTTGTGGGTTCCTGTTTTCAAAGCTGAAGCTACATTCCAATGGACTTTTTTTCTTTTTTTTTTTGGCACTGACAACTATGTCCCATAGCATGAATTTACCTGAATAGTAACTTAAAAAAAATCACTGTTTAGAGACCACAATGGAATGTTCAGTTGGTTTTAATACAAGGAATACATACTGCTTATTTCTTTCCTTCCTTCCTTCCTTCCTTCCTTCCTTCCTTCCTTCCTTCCTTCCTTCCTTCCTTCCTTCCTTCCTATTTCCTTGTGGGTTTTTTGGGGGGGCTGATTAAATGATGGATAGGTAGGGAAAAGGAGATACAAACGAAACAGAAAAGAAAGGACTGTGGATAATAGGGATGGATGATGCAGAACAGAACCTACATATTTGACAGAAAAGAAGAACCCAGATCTTTGATTTTGAAAAGACAACTCTAAGCAGCAAACATGACAAGAAAAACTATTAGCTCTTCCATTTGTGCTTGAAAATCAAATATCATGTTTAGAAAGCCTGTCACAATGAAAGAGATAACTAAATATCTTCCCATCCTGTGCCAAATGATACTGTATAGATCTTTAGTTCTCACTACATTCTTCCATGTTTCAAAAAAGGGATGCCAATGAAAATCCATTGAAACTTGGGTTGAAAGATTTAATACAGAAAACTATTCTTGCCCAAGAAAATTCTCAGAAATTCTGAACATTTAGGACACAATCTAGTGGTCAACCAGCTCATCTTTCTATAACTGAAAACTAAAAGATATGAGATTGACAGAGCTTGGAATGTCAGGTTCAAAAATTATTAATTAATGCTGCTAATTACAATTGGGAATTGTTGCCATTAACATTAGGGGACAAAATGGTTTAATCTGTTGAATTGCTTAAGTCATTAGATTTTGGAACAATCCATTCACACTGAATGACATGGGAGCTGTCATGGGGTATATGGTTTGGTTCTAGGTATATGGTATATGGTTTGGTTCCTTCAAATGTACTACTGGTTCCTTCAAATGTACTGTTTTTACCATTTTAAATTTGTACTTCCTAACCTGGCACTTTTCCAAAGTGGAATACAAAAGCTGTAATATGACCTTTGGCGGGAGGTGGTGGGAGTCCAACACGTCTGCAAACTTTCAGATTGGGAAAGTGCTGTCCTAAAATATAGGATTGTATATTATAATCAGTTCAATTAAATTTTGTCACTGATCTGGACTTTTAAGTGCAGATTAAGTTTTGCCAGTGATCTGCATTGATAGTCTTTTCTGTCTTTACCCACCTCTGGCAACATGCATACTGTAGTGTACATGTTGCTCCTTCAGTGGCCAGGATTGCCTTTGTCCTGGTGTGTCAGCTGTGCCCTTTCTTGGGAAAGGCAGATCTGGCCACAGTACTTTGTGCTTTTGTTACCTTTCAATTAGACTACTATAATGCACTGTTTATGTGGGGCTGCCCTTGAAAAGTGTTTGGAAGCTGTAGCTAGTGCAAAATGCAGCAGCCAGACTGGTGTCAGATGTGCATTTCAGAGACCATATAATGAGATTACACTGGCTTCCAATTTCCTTCTGAAATCAATTCAAAGTGCTGGTGTTGACCTACAAAGCCCTAAACAACTTAGGGCCAAGATATATGAAAGACTGCCTTCTCTCATATGAACCTGCCAGAAATTTGAGACATTCAGAGGAGGCTCTGTTGCATGTTCCAACACCTCATGAAGTCAGGCTGGTGGGTACACGTAACAGGGTTTTCTGTAGTAGCGCTTCAAGTGTGGACCTCCCGACCCAAGGAAGTTAGGCTGGCCCCATCTCTTTTAAGCTTCTGGCAGCCAGCCAAACAGTGCTGTTCCACAGGGCACTGAATGTTTGAAACTGCTGTTTTAACTGAATTCTAGAATTGTTTTCAGACTGCTTTTCGGAGATTTCAAAGAGTATTTTAATGTGTTTTAAAATGTTATTATCTTTGTACTATTTTAATTGGTTTTTATTTGTTCATTGCCTTGGGATCCCTTGTGGGCTGGGAGGTGATATAGAAATACTTTAAATAATAATAAATAATACCATTCACCCACCCTTCAAATGCCTTATTAAAGGTTTAAAAGGAGTAATGATAAATATTAATAAAGGAACGTGTGTTAACTTCAGTTAGAGGGTACAGAACAACTACCAAGTGCAATTAATAAGTGGTTACCTACAAAGCGGAGTCAGTGAATCAAGAGTAGAAAATTCTTAAGCAGAAATATTTTGAGAGCCTTGGAGCCATGGAGAACATTTTTCTCTAAAATTGTATCACTGCATTCTCTTTTCTTCCCTACTCCAAATCAAGAAGATCAGTAGCAGAACACATGTTTTGCATGCAGAAGCCACAAATCTCAAATTCAACTCATGGTATCTTCAGTTTAAAAGATCAGGTATCTGTACCCATCTTGCATTAATAGCCAGTTGTTGAAATCTCTTGATCTTGCACTGTAAGGCCAATGAAATAAATTGAATTGATAAATGAGGGGCTGGGCTGAGGAAAAGTTTTCATTCCTGCAAGAGACTAGCATTGTGTGAGTAATAAACACACTAAAGAAATACAAAGGGATTTACTGCATCTCACCCCAAATGATCAGAAAAATAACAAAATTTAAAGATTAAATGTGAGTCTAACAATTTTCCCTTTCCCCATCACTTGCTACCCAGCCAAAAGGCCAGTAATTTCCACAGAGGATAATGGGCAGAGGGATACCAGCTTTTAGCTCTAACAGGCTTGGTATTCTGAAATGGCCATAGCTGCTTGAACAAATTGACTTGCTGGTCCAGTAAACAAATGATTTCTCACTTCCACATTCCATCCTGTTGCCCTCCCTTTCCCTTCTTTGCCACTTGCTTTTTTTAAATTATTATTATTTATTTGTATCCCGCCTCTCCATATGGATCAAGGCAGTGAACAACTTACAAATAGCATGTATTTCTTTTAAATTCACAAGACAACTGGCTGGTTAGAACAAAGCAAGCCAGCACAGACCACCAAATCTTCCTGAAGCCCTCTTGTCTCATTGTATTCTAGGAGAGAGCCATCCCACCTGCTAATGAATTCTAATGATTTAAAATCCACCTAGAGATATGTAGAATTCTCTCAGTTGATCCTACTGCCCACTTGTACCAAATAGCCCCACAGAAATCTTTTCCACCTAAGGGTATAGTTAAAATGTGAGATTTACTACCATAAGATGTAAAGATGAATCAACAATTTGGATGGTTTTAAGAAGGGATCAGACAAATTCATGTGAATAAGATTATCAACAGCTACTAGGCAACTTGCCTCCTATTACAGCTGCTGGGAAACGTGAATGGGGTGGTACTATTGTATTTGTGTCCTCCATGTGGGCTTTCCAATGGCATATGGTTGCCCTTGGTCGGAAAAGAATGCTGATATATGTTCAATCTAGAATGATTCTTATGTAAGTAAAAACAGAAAATTTTCAAAGACTTGTATAGATTTTAGGATCAGTCATCCAGTTAGTTAGTTACTCAATTACAAGCTTCAACTCTGCTCTACATATCTGGTAAAGCACAGATGGTGTTTTTAAGCACAGCTTACTAACCTTGAATATTCATCACAATACTCAAGACTGAAGAACTTTTTTCTCATTTTTTTCAGATGTTAATCACAAATTATTATAAAAAGGGGGACATTTCAATTATACGAGTTGCACATACAGAGAAATGTACACATTTTAAAGCTTCATTGTAGGGACTTTAACAGCAAAGTTTAACGTTCATTAACATCCAATTAATAGGTACTTCCAGACATCTCACAAATTTTATTGTCATTAATTTGCAGTGGGAGTTTAAAGGAAGCATGAAATAATACAGGAAACTATTTATTAGCTCTGTTTGTTGGAGAAAGAGCATGTGTAACATTTAATCTGTTTAACATAATCAGGCACCTTGTCCAAATGAGACAGAATTTCAAAGATGCATCCAGACTGGAAATTATAGATTTAGCAGAACAAACACAAAGCCAAACAACTTGGCATAGATCAGACAGTAATGCTATTGTTTCTCCAAAAAAGGATTTAGAATACAAATATTTCCTGCTAATACTAGCTCTCAATCTGACTCAAAATCAATGGACTTTGCATTGAGAAAGAAAAAGAATCAGACAAAACTTTTAATAGGTGGTCAGTTTGAATATTTGAAGCCAGTAAAGGTTTAAAACAGCTTTAAATTGTATTGTCCATTCTGCATCAAAGTACAATATATTTTTTAAATAGAGGAGAAAAAAACCTTTAACATTATTTTGCATTAATGTAGGCTTGTTTAATTAGCTTACAAGGATCCCACTGAAGTCACGGCAAAACGACAATTTATATGAATAGGTCTGGGGTGTATTCCTAATGTTTTGGGAATATATATTTGATCACAACCACAAAAATTCACTAGAGATTATCTCAGCAGTTTTGGAATTGCAAATGTTGGATAAATACTCTCAACCCCTCTGCCCCAAACATTAAAAGGTTCTTTGGGGAGTCATTATCAGAAGAGATAATTTTGGACAAACAGAAATATTTCAAACCAACATGGAAGGATTTATATCTGCCTCTGGTGAAGACAAGGGGAAAACCCATGTAAACATATTTTTAAAGCATTATTATCAAGACACTCTAAAAGATAAATTAAATGCAACTGTGATGTAAACTGTTCCACAGACAGTCGAAAACTGAATCCAGTGTATGTGTTCACTATGCTATTTTATTTGCTTTGCATGTTTCTTCTCGCCTTTCGATTGTACAGCACAACCTCTAGTACACGACTATATAAATCTGGCTTTGTAAATTCATGTTATAGGTAAGTTTCCTTTCATTTGTTAACTGCCCCACTAGTCACAAACAAGCTGCTGACTTGGAATTGCTTTCCCCAGCAGCAAAACATTTGTTGCTAGGGGCAAAGGCTCTTCTGCTTCACAACAGAGTTTTTAAAAGGTCATCTTTGGTGTTGCCAATTACTGAACTTTCTGTCTCTCCAATGTTATAATGAATGGAAGAAGCAAATTCATGAAATTCAAGAACACTCTTAAGACAAAACTGAACTATTGCAGGAAAAAAACACCCCTCCTTTAGAGTTCCATGTATAATGAAAAAATATCTAAAATATAAAGGGTGCTTTGTTTTTGCCCTATAGCACTTCCATTGAGAATTAACTCTTCTCATACAGTCACACCCTCTGACTGGCTAAGTGTCTTTACTCCATAGCTTCTGACTAGGAAGAACTCAAAAAGCCGACAACCAGCACTTGCCTTTATATAACTTTTTCTCTAAACCACCATCTCCTCCCACACAACTGGGCTGGGTTTCTTTCCTGAGGAGCTATTCTGGTTGCCTGGCAACCTGCTTCCAGGCTACTCTGGCACTTTATATTTTTATTTATTTATTTATTTGTATCCCGCCTCTCCATATGGATCGAGGCGGCGAACAACTTAGAAATAGCATGTATTTCGATACATTTTTCTATACATGCCCCCAACAAGCTGGGTACTCATTTTACTGACCTACGGAAGGATGGAAGGCTGAGTCAACCTTGGAGCCCAGCAGGATCAAACTCATAACCTTGTGGGCTTGCAGTACTGGCATTTAACCACTGCGCCACCAGGGCTCCTTTAGATAGCCACACCGCCAGAACTTCATCAGGGAAAGAAGATGTTGAATTAAGTATGGAGAGAAAATATGTCATAGAGAAATCGTTGTCTTTCAAGACTATTCAAGATTCTAAGTGGCTCATATCATTGTTCCATTATTCCATTATGCTACGGCTCAAAGACTCTGAAAAGCCATTCCATTTGTTTGCAGAGCCTAGGTACCAAGGATGTAAATCTCGTAAGCCAGAACAAATAAAGCAATAAAGCAGTGTACTTTTCAAAGGTTGCTTCCAGTTAAGGACTTTCCTGAACAAACACTTCACACATACAACATAAGATTGTATTTTTTATATAAAGAACTTACTTCGGCCCTTTCCACACGGCGAAATAACACGTGGTAGCGCGACCTCCGTGGGAGGTTGTCTACATGGTAAAGTGGATTGGGGTGGATTACTTTAGAGTAATTCCACACCGCAATCCGCACTAGGGCACCCGGAAGTGACGGCGCTGCGTGCTTTTTAAAAACCACTTTTTATGTGGGTTTTAAAAGGCACAGGGCGTGCAGCCCCATCGCAGCGCCCGGTGTGGATTTGCAGGCGCGCGCAAGGGCGTGCCTGCAGATCTGTTGGGGGGTGGGATTTCTGGCTGGCGAGGTTCTCCAGTTGGTGGAGAGCCTCCGCCAGTCATCAGCTGCCATTTTGGGTGCTGCCGGACGCTGCGGGACGCCGACGAGTGTGGAGCAGCAAAACGTGCTGCTCCACGCGGCAACGGACTGAGGTAAGCTCCGTTTTAGTGTGGCTTACCCCGTTTCTCCGCCTGCGTGTGGAAAGGGCCTTCATGTACCAAAAAAGAAGCATGTTTTCTGTGCACGTCACCATAAGCCATTTTGGACAATAATATCACAGGCTTTGGGTGACAAACTTGTACTTGCTTCCAGATAGCCCCCAACCTTGAACAGCTACCCACCTAGAACAGACCACAAAACAAATACAACGGCAAGAGCTTGCTAGAAACCTAGGCCATTTCCGCACAAGAAAGGAGAAGCGGTTCACTGCATGTCAAGAGCAGTGTTTTTATACCCTGATTCGGAAAGTGAATTCAGAAATTCAGAAACTGTGTTGTCTGTACCCCACCCCCATTTACACTGTACTACTGTGGTTGCTGCATCCACAACAGCAAGTCCCTTTAAAACACACATGCACATTTTTAACACATTTCTGTGTTGCTAATGTTTGTGTGTAGGGATGTATATTTGTTGATACATGGAAGAAAACACGTTTTAACAGTCCATTACCAGATCCACTCTCTTCCCGCTGTCCGTTTAACACAGGAAGACAATAATGATGGCAGTCTGTTTTTTGATGGGCAGAGAGAGAGAGGGACGGAAATGACAAAAGGGACAGCCTGGGAATGCCCATAGGCAGCCACTTCTGTGATGTGAATCGACGCTACACTTCTGCATGTAGACTAAACTGAAGCAGAACCAGTTTGGCAGATTTACATCTGAGTCTTTCTGGTTTTCACATACAGCAGTTTCGCATCACAGTGAACCACAGTGAACCATTCTAGGAGCTGAAGACATGCAGAACCATGAGGAAAACTACGATGCTAAAATGGTACAATGTGCAGACTGGAGGGTAAGAATTCAACGCTGCTATGGTGTATCAACCTTGTGTGGAAATGGCCCTAGATGCCAACTCTGTCCTCACAGCTACTCTGACAAAATCATTACAGCTCCTCATAATGTCACCCACAACATCAGGGAAACATTTACTTGTTCATCTTCCAATGTCACGTATGCCATTTTCTGCCAACAATGCTCCTCTGCAAACAGGACAGTTTCTATGCAAGAGAACAAATGGATCCAAATCTGATTTTAGAAATGGCAACACACAAAAAGCAGTGCCAGAACACTTTAAGCTCCCAATTACTCAAGCTGGCTCTTGCAAATGAATTTCAAGGGAAGATTTGGAAAGGAAGCAGCTAAAGTGGGATACAGGCACGGAATCTATCAACGGAAGGCTGAAAAGATACAATGTCGTCTTGGAGGGCTTCAGAAGGAAGCACTGCTTGTTTTCACTACAGTTGTATGTACAGAAATACAGGCTAACAAAGTAGATGTGTTCCTGGGCATTACTTCTTTAACAGAAAATTTGGAACTAGAGATAGAAATAACATGGAAAGGAGATGGATAGGTTCTTATACCTGAAAAAAACAATAACGGTTAACATTTTTCACCAAAGGTTTTATTCAAAACTAACAGTATGGACATGTGGAATAAAACAATGAGATCAGGTAAACCTTGCAGAAGTAAACAAAAACATGCTGAGTCTTCTACAAACCACTTGAAAAGCTACTTCTAAAATGTATTCAGACATCAGTTTTCGTTTCCCCAGCCTTTGCTTTCATTATGATTTCCATTTTGGTGGTCAAACCTACAGCTCTATATTTTTTAAACATGCTGGAGATAGCTGGTGAGGCAATTAATTCACCTTCCCCTACTCTTCTATGTTTTGCTGTTCACTTATGCTCAGTAAGGGATTCCAGAGGCAGCTGCTTTACTTTGCCTATTGTAGGCAGGCATACACAACTCGAGTAGGATTGGTTAAGGAGTATTCAATTCTTTCCCAGATCAAGCTTTATTGCACACATGCTCCTACAACGCAACAACTGAAAGTCTGTGCTTCTCCAGTCCTTTGCCATCCTCCCAATTCCAAAAAACCTAGCTAGATAATGGATAAGAAAGAAAAGAGGATGGGCTGGATGGGTAGAAAAATACTTTTTAAAGAGGACCTTCTTTGTGAGAGACTTTGTTAACTGAGATATGCCTGTATCCTTCTCTTAAAAAATCTCTGCCTGTATCATGATTATGTTTTGACTATTTGGTTTTCTGTTTGCATCCACTATGATATTTCTGTAAGACAATAGCTCTTCTCTACCATACAGTTTACTTGCTTATCTATGCTTGGATGTAAAACGTGTCACCCTCCTTTAACAATCACCATTAAGCCTGGACTTATTGTCCCATCAACATGTGAGTGCATGTTATACTTTTAATACACTCTGCATCACCTCCCTTCCTGAACAAGTGGCTGCACTCCATGCATCTGCGGAAGTAGTCCATGAAAGCTTATGTTGAAATAAGTTAGTTTTTAAGGTGCTGTGAAGCTTCTTTTTATGCTGAAACAGATTAATGCAGCTATCTTTCCGAAAAAGGAGGACAAATGAGAGACAGTGCTTTGAAATGGATCTGCTTGGCAAGCTCAGCATGTAACTGTAGTGATGTTGTTCATAACAAACTCAGTAGACCTCTGTGCTTGCCCCCTCTGCCCCTCTAGTGGGACACACGCACCTAAAATGGGCCACTGTACAACCAAATACAAAACAGGAAGTGACTCCTGGATTCTGTTTTTGGCCATCGGCAGTCCATTTTCAGGGTTTGAAGAGACTCCCTTGCTCTTTGCAATTCCTGGAGGCTTCAGTTACAGCTTTTTGCTATGGGGTAGGGAGATATACATCCCCATTTTGGGGGATGGGTGGAAATCCAGTGAGTGTAGTGAGCTCCAAAAAAAGTATTGAGGCCACTTGTGCTCTGCAGGCTGCAGTTTCCCTACCCCTGACCAACATGTTCAGAGCACCCAGTTCTGTATGTAAATCCAGGCCTGTACACAAGAACATCAAGGTTAGAAGCCAATTAACTATCCTTATGAAGACTTTTATTCAAGATCTATGATCACCAAAATGCACCTCAGTTCAAAGCAACCCAGTTATGTTCAGCTGGAAATAGATGTTTTTTATCCTTGAGAATGTTTAAAAAGCCTTTTGCAATTCAGCCAGAGAAGTGGTGGTTGATGCACAACTCCAATAAACAGACAAAGTATGCAGGCTTTGCTGGATTACCTTTAGATTCTTACCACAAAAGAACACAAAAGACCCACTGTTTTATCTCTCCAGAGTTCTATTTCTATTTAAATCATAACATTTATCTCAATGCAGGTTGTTTCCACCCACACTTCTCAGCTACAGGATGCCTGATTCATATATGCCTTAAAATGCATTTCTGCAATTATCAGCACTAGGGATTTGTTTTAAAAGAAGGGAACAGGTTTTCAGAAAATCAGCTCCATGAAATGCAAAGAGCTGTATAATGAAAAAGGTAAATCCAATGACAACATAGTGCTACATGATTACGAACCCTTCTTTGCATCTTTCTAGTCTATAGTGTTTTACAGCTGTTTTATTGATTGACTCCAATATTCAAATAAAGGTAATCCCTTTTGCTTTTGTGTCAGTTGCAAATTTACTGCCTGAAACCAGAAGGGCAGCAGTTATTTCCTGTAATTCACTTTTAGTAGGAGTGATGCTACTCTTAGTGTGAATTGTAACTGGTGGTAGTAGTTATAGTAGTTACATTATTCACTTAAGCAGGACCCCCAGATGAACATTTCTACAATCTATGAGAATGTCAGTTTTGTTTTGTTTTTTAAAAAAAGGCTGGCTAGACATGTATCAACATATGCCTCCACTGACCAAATGCCCTCCAGATGTGTGGATGACAATTCTCATCCCCATGAGCCAGCATGGATGGTGGCCATGATGGATGGGGCTGATGGGAATTCTAGTCCAATACATCATCCAGGATTAGAGAAGGCTGATCAATATTTGTTTTCATTAAGCAAGGTCTTTTCATGAAGGAGGAAATGGATCTGACATATCTGGGAGAAATTAAACATGACTAGTAATAGTCACTTCATTTTTCTCCAAAATCTGCAATGATTTGTATTTCAAGTAATGAGAAATGAACTGGATGAACAGAAAACTGTTTAACAGAATAGAATGTAGTATAGTAAGTTGGGAAAGTGGTGAATCTGCTCTTCTCTGAACAGATTTCATGTAAGAAGACAGATTATTTTATCTCATACTGTTTACAAAACAATATGGATAATGTGGAGACAGTGGCTGAGATCCTATAACAAGCAAGTGCAGCATAATGCTCTGCTCATGCAGTTCTGTGCCCTCTGCCTGCCCCAGCAGCCTGTAGTCTGCAGTGGTCCCTCCTGGAACTGGACAGCTACCAGGAAAGTGAGTTCTGGATATAGAGCAAAAGGTGAGAGAAAAGCCCCCTCTGTGCCCTGCCTAAAAAGAGACATACACGCATGTAAGCCACACTTATGTGCACATAGGTCACTGACAGAATACTGTCATCGTACATACGTAGTTGCCTCTCTGTGTCTGTTTTGGTGCAGTCTTCAGCCAATACATTATATAGCAACTGCTGTTTTAAAAGTCCAAGAACACAATGTTTTTTGTTTGAACTTGCAGCAAAGAGGAGAAAAATCTGAACGATGGAAGCACTTTGACCTGCTGGGTCAAGAAGTACAGTTATGTTGCATTATTTCCTTTATTTATTTCCATTATTTTTCAACTCCTAATCACCTTACTGAATCTTTTATACACAAATGTTTAAACAGTAATTTATTTCCACAAACATTTTGTGTAGATTCAATTCTTGAATTATTTTTTAATTAAAAGAAGCAAAACAAAATGAACCAGCATGTTTTAAGTTCAACTGTTTAAAGACATTGCTGGTCCCTGAAGTCATCCTTCTCTTAAAGGGAACCACCTAAATAGAAGAAAGTACAGAAAAACTCCTACATGTCTTGCCAATCTAGCTTAATATTTCTAAAAACTGAGGAAATGTAAATAATACCAAAAAGCACAGTTAGGGCAAGAGACACTGGGCATACATTAATGCCTTTATATAACTGATCACATACCTCAAAAATATCTGTTTCTATGTAGATGCTACAATTTCATATGAAAAACACATTATTTGATAGGAGATAATCCTTAGGTAAGCCTTTTGCAAAGCATCTTTAGCCTTCAATAAAGAAAATGGCATTGAATTAATTTTAATTAAAGGCCATACAGAAGCCACATACTGGGCTGATTCACATGTAAAACTAAATCATGGATTGACAACACACACATCAGCTGTAATAAGCCTAAGTGAAATCTCAGGCCTGCAAACTCTCCTGTCACCTCCTTTGCAGGCATGACTTCTCCAGCATCTACTTTCACATTCCACATTTCCTGTCCTAATGTACAGACAGTATCAAAAATCATCATGTTAAGCAAACGCTACTCATTTTTAAAGAAGTCAAATTCAAACCACAAATTATAAAGCTGGCTTGTTTAATGAAAGTCGGATTTAAAATGCAACACACGCAACAATGAGTTGGATTATATGGAAAGGAGCATGCTAAAATAATGAATGAATACTATAGAAATCTTGCTTCTAGCCAAGTGGGAAAATAAAACCAAGCAAAATGGTAGGCTCATGCATTTCCTCCTCTTCTCACATGGCCAGAAGAAAGATTTCTACAGCACCTAGTTCCTGAATGACTGAGCCATAATGGAGCATAACGTGCAAAATCAGCTGACTATCCTCCTTGTTATCATATTTCTACAACAATCTTAAAGTGGATGGAGTGGGGTGAAGAAGAACCATATAAACTGTCTTGAGTTCACTGTAGAAAAAAATGAATGAATAAATAATCATTTGCATATAAAGAAATTTAGCATATTTATATTTCTTTTGCTAGGCTTAATGAGTCAGTGAGCTTACTAGCTATGCCATTCATTGTCCAAGGCACACAGAGAGCATTTGTTACCAGGTGGTGACATGAACATAAATGAATAACAACAATAAAAAAAGCAGGGATGGGAACTCATGTCTCCCACATGCTGTTCACTGCATTAACCCTCCCCTCGAGGATTGTGATGCCTGCAATTCTAAGTAGCCATTATGCTGATGTTACCATTGCTAGGCATTCTGTAACAGATCTTCTATGAAGCAAGGTTACCAAAAAGAAGTGATGAAAAGCACTCCCTCTCTCCAATTTATATTTATTTGGGGACAAGTTAACAGACTTATGGTTGCTTCCACTTAAAGTGGCATGATTATACAGAGAAACCAATTTCCAACATTGTAAACCTTTAGCTGAATTATAATAAAATAACAGCTTTAAAAACCTACATGACAATCTCAATGAGGCTGTCAGAAAAGGTAACTTTAATAATGCTAGAATCTGTGTAATTTGTTTAGCACCAAAACCTACCTGTAAGAAAACATTTTTCTACAATGCAAATACATAAAGAAGAGCCTTGCTTGATCAGATCAAAGGTCCAGAGTTTGGAGGAAGAATTTTCCATGCTCTGCAAAGGTCCATCCTGTTTCCCATGGTGGATAGCCAAACCTCTCTGGGAAATCTCAAAACAATGCATGAATGCAACAACGCTTCCCCTCGGATACTTGTCAGCAGCTGCCGTTTACCAGCATATGATTTTTTTTAAACACAGAGGTTCCATATAGCTTTCACGATGAATGTGTGCTAATAAAAAAGTCCCCTATGAATTTGATTAAACTCAATTTTAAAGTCACATTAGTTACTAGCTGCTACCACCACATCTTATGGCAGCCATTCAGTGTGTTTTCACAGCCATGAAATTCCTTTTTTCAAAAATGGAAGCTGGCAGCCAACATTTTAACAAAGACCCTTTGAGCTGTCATTTGCTGCCTCTCTATCTGACAGCCTGGAAAGCTGCTATTGGACAAACTGCATAAACAGTCCTACCTGATGTAAGGTAGTCTTCTGTTCTCCAAATTTTTTCTCTCATGTTTTCAAAGCAAATTTTTCAACTGCCTTTCATTGTGTTATTATGACAACAATCTAGAAAAGTTTGAAAAGGCAATACAAAACCTATAAAGCTTAAGTCAAGTAATGAAAATGGAGATTCAATGCAAAAGTAAAAATCTCAGATGAAAATTTCTTCAGACAGTGAACACTTTGAAATATTAGATGGTATCCACTGCCTGACCTATAAAGAATATTTAAGGCAGGCACTAGGCAAGCCTAACAAGAGAAAGAATTCAGTAAACAGGATGCCACAGTGGAAAAGGCTGTCTCCTCATTACCACCTGTCTTGGATGGTAGGAGTACCCAAAAGACAAAAAAGGATGCCTTTTAAAATAAGTTACATGTAAAGTACAGTTTTTCTAAAACAAACGTAAAGAAGTTTGCATGCTCCATAGGGGCTTCCCCTACACTACACTTGCTATCATGTCCCAAAGAGCACAGATATGATGCACAGAATAAGCTTTTAACTCACTTGTAGCACTCAAAGGGCCTTTGTCTTCATGCTGTTTTGAGGCCAGTGGCTTGCTAATGGCTTGCTTTGCTCTGTTTCAAAATCTGACTATAAGTACGCAGTTGTATACAATTGCCTTTCTTCCAGGTCAAATGTTTTATATGAAGAAACACAGCCTGAGGCATGGAAACTTCCTTTTAGCATTTTCATCTTTTGTTACTGTGGCTTCTCTACTCAGTTCTCTAACTATCCACACTAAAGTGAGCAATAATGGCAAAGCTAACTTTCCAAAGGTATGTCAAAGAGTCCAAGGAGTCCCAAGTAGTACATTCCCCACCACCAGCTTTTTGAAGTGCAGTGCACTCTCTCTCTATATGTGGGAGTTTGGTTCCAGGAATCGTCATATGAAAAAAAAATACAAATGCTCCTTCCCATTATTGTCACTGAATACAATTTGTGCGCACCCACACCAGTACAGGTATGTGCCCGGCGCATCCATTTACAATAACTGGACACAAGGCTTCACATGACCTCGCATTCGCATGTGCTGAAGTTGTGTCAGCAGAGGGCAGACTGTACTGCAATAGTACTTCAGGGCTTCCCAAGGATGGAAAGTATGTAGAGTGTACAGGTAGACAACTGGCCAACTTCCAGTGGACCACCTAGTGCCTGCTAGTTTGTAGGAAGATTGTAAAGACTGTTGGATAAGGTAGAACTTGGCTGATTCCTGCAAGGCTCTTAAGGAAAACTGCTTGCATAAGATCACTTAACAAAACTTTGGGAACAATTAAGACTTCCTGGATATATTTATTTTATAAACTTAAGAAACACTGGTAGGTCACAGGTGTTCTAGTAAAAAGATTACTAGTAGCCATGGAAGACTAAAGTCTCTCGTTTCTGAAATAAATCTCACTCTAAATTTTACTAAAGCTGTAATCCATTTATTGGAACACAACCCCACTAAAATCTGTGAGAGTGATGAGTAGGATTTAAATCCAACTGTTAATCCTAACTAATCCTACTGAATCAATAGGAACTTGTTAAATTGACAATTATGTAAGTTCCATGGATTCCATACCTTTATTTTAATTGGGTTTAATGACTGAAAGAAGCCAACATAGGATTGGGATGCCCACTGGTTTTGTACTTCTACAAACCCTGGAGTTTCTCTGAGTCTGCTGATACCTCTCTTTTGTGTGTGGCTGGTACTTTTTCGTCCATCTAACACTCTCAGAGAATGAACTGCCCCTACCGATTTGTAGCTCCCACTGTCCTCTTAAAATCTGTTCCAGATGGTTGGGGGACCATCTGAGCAGATTTTAAGGAGCAGAGGATGTTGTGGTGCGTAGAAGAGGAAATATAAACTCTGTTACATGGGAAGTCTGCTTTTATGATGTTGAAATTTTGATGTGAAGAGTCACAGTTGCCTTTCAAATTGTTGTTGTGTGCTATCAAGTGGTTTCTGATTTATGGCAACCAAAAGGTAAACCCATCACAGGGTTTTCTTGGCAAGATTTGTTTGCGGAGGTGTCTTGGCCTTCCTCTGAGGCTGACAGAGAATGATTTGTCCAAGGTGACCCAGTGGGTTTCCATGGCTGAATGAGGATTCGAACCACGGTCTTCAATGTCCAAACCACTACACCACACTGGCTCTCAAGAGCTTTTCAAGAGACTTGAAAAAGAAATCTGTTATACTGCTGAAATCACCAGGAAACTAGTCTAGTGAGGAAGCTTCACAAACATGTGTCCTCATTTAAAAGGCCCTACTTCTTCCCCACATTTTTACAAAATTTAAAATAGCCCAAGTTCCGTGATAAAAATGCAAATGTAAAAATGTATTCAGGAGAACTATTCTGCTCTGCAATCTCATACTGATTCACGCATAATATTGGAAGGATCAAATAATTTTGGGTTTAAAACATTAAGTGGGATGAACATTTTGCAAAGTTATGCAAATGTTAAAGATGCGGAGTTAAACAATGACAAAAATCAGAGAACAGATAGGTACTGTAGGCACGTAAAATGGGCAATTGTAATAACTGTAATATGGGCAATTGTCATAATTGCCTTTTTCTAATGTTTTTAATTGTTTTAAATGTTTAATGTTTTTAGCCTTTTTAGAAGTCATCTTGGGTCCCACTCTGAGAGAATGGCAGCATAAAAATAGAATGAATGAATAATAAATAATTGTCTGCAGCTATCTCAGGAACCACAAGAGTGCACTGTACAATGACAATATATGTGAGAAAAAGAAATTTAGGACTGGATACAAAAATAATGTGTCACAAAGATCAAAAGGTTGAAATTTTTACTGTATTAGCAGTATTCTAAACAATAAGCATTCAGTACCTCCTTGCATTTTATATTCTTGCATCTGTTCTTCCTTTCAGAGAGCGTATTACAATTCAATGGGCAGAATTTGATAAAATTTAAAGATACTATAATGTACTATTATATAGACAAGAGAACTTTCACCTGTAAAGCACCACTTTAAACGGATATGCAACAAGAGCAAACTGGAATGATGTCATACATCTGGATTGTAATTATCCAATTAGCTTGATCCAGTTAGAATATGAGTTATGATTTGTGAGGTAGTTGCCCTCGCCTGAGTGTCATTTAACCACTGCCTTTGAGTTTATTTTCATTTTACAAATAAAAATAGGCTAAATCATTGAACTGCTTCTATTCAAGCGATTGAGAGACTGATAAGCAATGGGAAAAAAGCATCTTTTCCAAAGACAACATACAAAAGAGACAATAAATGGAAAGTTCAGATGCACACGCCTTGTACAATCTCAACTTCAAAGGATTTTTTAAAAAAATCCTGTTTCACTACTAAATGGGAAATTTCTCTCAGTAAGATTTTCCATTTGATTAGGAAACCCATGAATTAATGGAATTATTTGAACCCTGGCAATATACAACGTGATCAACAACAGTATTCAGATCTCTTACAGCATCACTCATTTAAGGTATTAAAAGTCAACTGCATACAGAACTTTCAACCCAGTCCCCTCATTCTTCCACAGCCCACTTCCAACCATTTTTTCTACCTATTAAGGTCGCTATATTTAGAGGATCCTTGACTGTTCATTTATTTCAGAATATTGTAAGTTTGCAGGTCACTTTGGCATCTATGTATCTGCAGAAAAAAAATTAATCTAACATATAAAAGTCAAGTTTTGTCTGTTGTCTATGTTGGGCAAAGACCTCATATGATTGGCTGTGTCAGGCAAAGACTTCATATGATTGACTGTCTAAGAAGATTCTATGGAATCCTGGGGTTTGCAGTTTAGAGAAGGGCCTTCAGAATTCTCAGCCAGAGAGCTCTTGGGCCTCAGTCAACCGCGTCTGTCTGGAATAGGCCAGTTGCTATGGAGATGACGGCTAACTGCAAGGAGGAGGGCAGTGTATTCCTTCAGGAACCCAACCTGTGTATGTTAATAACTCTGAATACTGATTGGATTGGGGAATATGGGGAAAAGTTACAGGTACTGGACAAGACAGTTTGAGGAATCAGAGATACAGGATCTCAAATCTTTCTAACAAGTATTACCTATGAGAAAATAAAATCCTGGGTAATATGGGGTATATACGCTAGTAAACACATAAATTGAGCTATGTGTGAAATCTGACTGCTTTAAATTTACATATAATTTCAATAGTCATGCCAATTGATTGTTGTCCTATGCTGCTGGCCTTTAGCTACAAATATTCTGTATATTTAACTTGTTCTGTCTCAAATTGTACAGTTCTAATGGAAACACTTCAATTTGGAAAGCCAGGGGATGTGGACAGGATCCTTGGAAATGTGAAAGCAACAACACCTGCCCTTCCTGCCTCATAAAAGCAGGACTGGGGAGGGAGGACTGGCTAAATGGATATGGGCAGTGGTAAATGCTTCTTTGAAACTGGGCGTGATGCCATTGTGTATAACAGGGGTGGTGATGAGACATTAAAAAAGAAAAAAAAATCTTCCTGAACCCACTGGACTACATGATGTCTGGTGAGTCCACAGTATATAATTCTGGGGCATAGAACTGGAGTGCGTGGCAATGTCTCACCTACAGGCTTTTTTTCCCATTTAGTAGATTTGCTAGAACTGTTTCAATCTGGCTTCAGGCTTGGTTATGGGATCCAAACTGCTTTGGTCACCTTTTGGTGGACAATCTACCATGGAAACTGGGAGAAGTCTGTATCTCTTGATTATGCTGAATCTAGACAAAACAGCTTATAGCCAATCAAAAGGTAGACAGGGAAAATGGAATTCAACCCATTTTGAATGGGATTACTCTCCTTGAAGATTCGGGTTCTCATTTGTGCATAAACCTCGAATCTGGATAGCCTTAGCTTCCAACATTTGGACAGGGATATATTTCTCTTCTTCAATGCTTTAATTTTGTTTTTATTCTATTTCATTTTAATTTTATTGCTAAAATTAAGCACCATGTATACTGCAAAGAGGGGTGTTAAATTTTATAAGGAAAGAAATATTTTTATTCCATGTAATTCTTCTTGTCATCAGCAGGTTCACCAGTAGTTTTATTTTAAAAAACTGACAGAGGTACAGTGCTCTCTAATACTACAACCTCATAAAAAAACAAAAGAAAGAAAAAATAGCCAACAGGACAAATATTACATCCCAAGTATATACCACTGTGAGATATCAATAAGTTTACATAAAATAGAATAGTTATCACTACCCCTTTCCTTGTTGATGCTAGTATTACCAGTAAAAGCCTGAACAATAAGGTTATATAGTGAAACAAAAAGAAGAAAGGAATATGAGATAATATACTTGTTAAAGCAAAAGATTAATCAAACTGCAGAATACCATGTTGACAAAACTGCTAAAAATCAGAGGCAAAATAAATAAAAGCTAAATACATGTTGAGATCTGAGTTATCTTTCTTTATAATACATTAACTGTCTGTCCATCACAAGAAATGCAAAACAATTTTAGATCTTTTTTTCAGTATATTATTTAATGTACATACTCACAACAGGAGCTATAAGAGCTCATTGAGATCATAGATATTATTAGTAACAGTTGTATGTGCTTCTCCACAATTCCCTCTGCTTCAAATGATTTTCTTCCCCCAATATTATATGTATATGTACTCTATAGATGCAACCCCAGCCTGTAGCACTATGTGAAACAACAATATTCGTCCACGGGGAGTGGGCAGGTCCTATCCTCTATTCTAGAGTCCCCAACCTTCAGTGTAACAAATTCCAGATAGGTCAAATTTGTGATATTTGTTGTTGAAGTTCTTGTGTTTTTTTGGTTTTGCTTTACCATACAAATGCTATTTTTGTTGTTCTGCACGATTTTATGGCAATTTCCAGCACCAACTCCATTTGATTCCCAACCTCAAGTGGTATTCTTTTTAATTCTAATACATACTAGAACAAAAAAGTTTCCTTCTCTTCGTCTTCCATCTTTAAAGAATTGTTAGAGACATAGTGCACCAGTGAAATAGCACTTTTGCACCAAAACATTATAAGGAAAAAAATTAAGGAATAAATAAAAAAGGAAGAGAAAATTTGCCCTTCAAGCCATAGGATTACCTCAGCAAACTATATCCAAAACCAAACTAAACCAAAACAAACCACAAACCTTTGGAAAAGTCCTAGTCTGATCTTTAAACTTTAGAGCTTCTTTAGAGCAGCCTGGACTCTAATTATTTGCCTCCATCTTTCTCTGTATCCACCACTGCCAGTGCTAACAAGGAGCATCCATTAGCCTTCTGCTTCTAGTATATAACAATTGTTATGTTAGTACAAAGGTTTACAGAAAGGTGTGTTGTTGTTTTGCAGTCTCTGTCAGTGGGTTATTTTTCCTATTTTGTAGAAGTATGTTTCATGATATGATGTGCCGACATTGCACATAAAAGTTTGCATACGTGTGGAAATAAGGACATTCAGGAACGCTGCTTTGTATAATGACATGAAACTGAAAACAGATATTTTTAGGAGTGAATATGACTCACTTGGCTATCAGCAGTTGTGATTTAAAATGTAAAGGAAAAATGAATTCATGGTAATATGTGGAAAAATTTCATTGTGATGATTACGGCAGATATCATGAAGCAGGAATATGGTAATGGAAATGCTATGTACTAACGTGTAAAATGGCTGAAAAATGCAGTACAATGATATAACAATGTTAAGAGATTTTGGAAATGAAGTCTAGATCAGTTTGGAAGATTCAAGAAATAATTCATGTGAAATAGCAATAATACTATTGTTGTTTTAATTGTGAAACTTTAATAAAATGATAAAAAAAAATGTAAAGGAAAAATGGTGGATTAGGAAAGAGTAAGGGGAACATGTGGAACAGTATACAGTGGCCCCTTGACTTTCATGAGGATTTGGGGCACAAAACTCTCGCGGAAGTAAAAAAACCATGAACAACTCCCTCTAGTGAGCATTGCCTCCTCCATCCTCCTGCCTTCTTTCTGCAGCCAGCCCCTCATGTGCCCTGCCTTCTTTTTGCGTGCCCATGCAGGGATGGAGTGGAGTGGACGGAAGGTCCCAGCACTCTCCTGCCTCCCGCTGCCCACATGGGCTTCCTTCTTCCTATGTGTCCGCACAGGCAAGAGGTCCCCGTAGTCTCTGTCAGCACGGACTTCTTTCTGCAGCCTATGTGGGCGAGAGGCAGGAGAGTGGAAGGGAGCGAATCAAACCCTGCACTCTCCTGTCTGCTGCTGATAGTGCAGGCTTCCTTCTTCCTGTGTAGGCGAGGGGCAGGAGAGTGGAGGGGAGGGAAGACTGCAGAGCAAAGGGGGAAAGTCTTGTGTGCCCACAAACTTTTCCCTCTCTCATTAGCTTGCCTTTTGCCAAGGTAGTGCAACTGGGCAAAAGGTCAGGGAATGGGAGAGGTAGAATGGGGGGAGGCAAGTAGGCACCTCATGAATAAATTTGCGAAGGTCAAACTTGTGAATGTGGGGGGAGAACTGTATGCTTTTTGCATGAGGCAACCTCCTCCTCCCAACCCTACCTTCCCTCCCCAAAAAAACCCCCACACTCACATGTTCCTGGTAGGCTCCTAAGAATTTTTTCCTAAGCCATTTCCGCACTACACTCTTATAGCGCGATTATTCCACTTTCAACATCCTATGGAATCCTGGGGTTTGCAATTTCGGGAGAGGCCAGCTGGCCCCTCCTGAAACTGCAAACCCCAGGATTCCATAGGGTGTTGAAAGTGGAATAATCACGCTATAAGAATGCAGTGCGGAAATGGCCCTGATCTGCTTCATATAGCTTAGGAAAACAGACTTCTATCCCCACTTCTGGTTTAATTCATTCACTGTTTTGTAAACTACTTTAGGGTTTTGAGAAGTGGTATAGAAATATTTCAAATAATTATAATAAATAACAACAACAACAACAAACAACAAATGCAAAGCAGCCTTTACTTGGAACACAACGTGCATTCAAGTAACAAAGGCAGGAAATATTAGTATATGGTTTTTATTGAACACAAGTGTACTGCTTTTGGGGAATCATCCACTTCCTTTACAAAGCACCTTTTGCAGTCTGTGAATGCGCTGAATCATCTTGAGAAGTCAGAAAAGTAAAACAAAAATGCTTCCCCTCTTCTGTGCTCCTGTCTGGTAATTTGCCTTATTTGGCCCCTTAGGGATGCATGCAGAAAAACATCTCTTACTAATTCACAGGAGCCTAGATTGAAACAAGCCCTCACTTTTGAATAAAAACGTTGAGTACTAGGCAGGAGATTATAATAACCCTTTTGCTGAGCTCTATGCACAGCAGGAACAATTTAAACAGGTACGTTAAAATGGCTTCTTAGAACAACAAAGTCAGAAAGAACAGACTAATCTGTAATAAAATTCTAATGAAACACCTCATAGTTTAATCATTAATTAAAACGTTTTTCAAGGTAGGGAACAGAGCATTCTGCCCCAGGTTCAGCATCTGCAGGACAGGGGGGTCCATTTATAAAACGATCATATACATAGCCCTTTCTCTCCATCCTTTGAAATGAACATATAATGTTACATATTTAATGTTGTGCTTAAATAAAGGATGCTCTAAGAAGAAACAGGGAAAGGGAAGTGGAAGAAATAATATTTTGTTATATCTATGCAATATTATGAGCATTACTTTTGTAAATGGATTATCTATACTATCTATATCATTAATCTATATTATTAATCTCCCCCTGAAGCAAAAACCCCCTATAGAATTAGATCAACTTCAAAATAACCTTAATCCAGTTAAACCTGCATGGATACAGTTAAAAGAAATCAACTAATTAAAATGTAGATCTTAGTTCTCCAACCATGTTGAAAAAAATAGATTGGCTGAAACGAAAAATCCTTCAGGCCAAATATAGAAAACCCTACTAAACATCATTTGGGAGTTTAGAAAGCATAACATTTCTTTGAGAAAGAGACCTAAGCTGAATCTTTGTGAAGGCTATATTCCAGCTCCACTGGGTAGTCTCCTGCCCTGATTTGACCTTACACACACTGCCACAGTTTCAATCCAAGCTGAAATCAGTTGGAAAGCCACAAGGGACTCCCAATTACGTAGCCACATTTTGTGCAAGGGGGTGTTCCCATTGTGTCATGTGCTTGTGATATTGGTTTATGTCTAGTCACATGACTGCAGCAACCACAGTTTTTTTAAAATTACTGCATCGCATGCACATATTTGAATATTCGCTTAATCAAAAAGCCTTTGTTTTTCCTTCATTCTGTTTGCCTATCTATACTTCTAGAAAGTGAATCTGTAAAGATCTGCATATGTGTGCAGCAAAGCTGGTAGAGAAGGGAGAGATGAAATGCTGACCTGCACATGTGTGTACACAAACAGCAAATCCCCTCCAAAAGAAGAAGAAGAAGAAGAAGGAAGAGTAAGTGGTGGCAACTCCACCTTTAAAGATGCTGATACAAACAAGGGAGCTATCTGGAGGGAATGGGGAATGATCATGTGACCTAAGTGATCATCTGGCCTAGGCGACCATCCATCAACCTGCCCCAACTCTCCCCCCACCACCCCAATTCCACCACAATCCCAATTCGGCGGGGGCAAACTATGTATTTTAAAAGGCTGGTTCTTCCCTAAAAACAATAGAGTAAAATGGAGGGTTTTTAAAACTGCCTTAAAGCCCTCAGGGCGTCAAAAAGAAGTGTTTTCACATAAGAAGGAGAGGAATGTTGTGTGTTCCAAGAAGACTGGGATTTGAGGTAAGAGTACATTATTTAGTCTGTGTAAATTCAGCCTTAGATATCACAGTCTAAGATTTAAAAAAACCGAATAAAATTAATGATGTCTTTTTCACAGAAGTCAATTTCGGCAACAATCCACAAATGGCATTGGTCTCTGGTTTAATTACACAAAATAAATATGGAATTCCTAACTTCTGCTGGAATGGCAATAAGCATGGTTGCCCCACATTATTGTGGATTGTTAATCTATAGCAATCTGAGAATGGATATGTTCAATGTTTGGAGCCATCCAAGAGGGCTTTATTACTACTATTGTCTGTATTTGAAACCAGGAATGAAGAACTGTTTTGTAAAGACTAAGTGCTGCACAAACAGAAGTGATCAGAGTATGGAAAAATTTAAGAAGTCTGTTGACAAAATAGCTTTTGCAGAAAACTTAACCTATAGAGCAAAACCTGCCAGAGATGAAATCAAAGAAGAAAAATTTGAAGAGATTTGATCACTTTTTTTCATTTGTGGCACACTGATATTCAGAACATAAACCAGTAGTGTCTGAAGCAATGTTTTGGAAAAATCTCTTTTGACCAATATAAAGGTCAACACTTCTAAAAACAGAGCATATGGGCTGAACGATGTTTAAGTCAGACTCTGATGAATTTAAAATGTTAGATCAAGGGTGAGTAAAGCACAGCTGTCTATATTTTGCTGGATTGCAGTTCCCATGATTCCTCATCATGGCTAGGGCAAATGGGAGTTGCCATACAACTATTGTCTGCAGGGTTGTAATCTGCCCACATTTATGATAGATGAAATTATATCAAGTACTCAAAATATTTCAGAAAATGATTTTCTTTGGCTCCAACTGGTGTGTCATTAAAATGCAGAACTGCTTGAAGATCTGTACATCATCCTGTACTGTTTCGCTTTAATCTAGTCTGAAAGGAAATTATGTGCACAAGCTCTCTGAAGAATATTACCAAAATTTATCACAGCATTGTGGATTTGCATCCATGTTCAGTAATGAGCACCCTGAGATATTAGTATGTTTCAAGAGGAATCTTACAGATGAGGCTTCAAAAGGACCAAAATCTCTCAATATGAAACTCAGAGCTATCCAGAGCTATCCAGAGCTATCCTTGATCACTCTTGCTGGCATGGTGGAAGAGTGGGAGTAGTAATGGTTTATTTTGCCCTCCTCCATCTGCAGTGTGTGTGTGTGTGTGTGTGTTTCCTTTAACAAAGAGTTTCTTCCTATTGCACTAGTCTGCTTTCTTCCTGGCACTAGTCTGCTTTCTTGAGGGTGTTACTAGTGGCTAGGAAGTCCTATTTTCCTGCTTACACGCAACATACCTCATTCTTCTGGTCTGGAAGCCATGCTCCATGAGGAGTGGGTTAGGGAGCTGGGTATGTTTAGTCTGCAGAAGAGAAGGTTAAGAGGGGACATGATAGCCATGTTTAAATATCTGAAGGGATGTCATGTTGAGGAGAGAGTGGGCTTGTTTTCTGCTGCTCCAGAGACTAGGACAAGGAGCAATGGATTCAGGCTGTGGGAAAGGAAATTCCACCTGAACCTCAGGAAGAACTTCCTGATGGTCAGAGCTGTCCGGCAGTGGAATATGCTGCCTCGGAGTGTGGTGGAGTCTCCTTCTTTTGGAGGTTTTTAAGCAGAGGCTGGGATGGCCATCTGTTGGGAATGCTTTGATGTGTGTTCCTGCATAGCACGGGGTTGGACTAGATGGTCCCTGTGGTCTCTTCCAACTCTATGATTCTATGATTGTCTTTACAAAGGACATAAAAACTGGATCTCTCTCTTCAAAGCACAAACTTTGGGTAAGATGTTGGAGGAAGGATTTCTCCTCAATCCTGTGGTCCCAAGAACATACTCTTGGGACCACAGAATTGCACTTTTAATGTGATCTTAGTTGTTTGGATTGGGGTAGGCTAGACATAAAGAGTCAGTTAGCTAATTACTGGAGGATACTACCCTTTACCTAAACCATGGCCTTTAATCTTTCCAGACTCATGATACATCTTTGTCTTAAACTACAATTCGGGACCCTTTTAAAGTCTCAATTTCATTGTTTTAACCAGCACCTACCTACCTACCTACCTACCTACCTATCTATCTATCTATCTATCTATCTATCTATCTATCTATCTATCTATGACTTCTCTTGCTTTTACCCAAAGAAATTCATCACGCCATGGCAGATAGCATCTGATCATTCGGCGACTAATACTTGAGACTCTATGGTAACTGAATTTATCATATGTCAATGCCAGCTGCTTCTGATTACCCCAACTCCTTGGGGTTAATAGCAACAAACCACCAACTCCATATTGTCAAATGTTCAAAGTGCTTCACATATACTATGCTGTGTAAGTTGGACTTACCAGTCTCTGCATACTTTTGACATGAGTAGGGCTGATAGATAAGGCCTCTTCATACCAGCGTTTGGCTTCATCAATATTTCCCCGAAGTTCTGCCACCTGACCTCTCATGTAGAGAACATTGTGAGACATTGGAAAGAGGTTGGCAGCTTCCTGAGTACATGCTGTGGCTTCTGCGGGTTTTCCAATTCCTATGTATACTTCAGCTGCCAGGAGGAAGAAGAGAAAAGAATGAACTATCTTCCCTAGTTAATATTGCTCTCTTGCTTATATGGTAACTTACTCTTCTGAGGAAGCTAACTCTAGGCATGGATTTGATTTTAATTAACATCATATTAACATTATATTACATTATAATCTTCAAACACAAAGTTTTGTGAATGCAAATGCATGAAAGATATGGGTGGGAAAGGAAACAGCCTGAGCTTAATTTGAGTGAAGAGGCCCTTGGGCTTTGCACTGATTCAGTTCCAGGACTGAGGACTGGAACAGATGATGCATCATAGCACTGAGGTTGCACATGTTGCTTCTAGCTAAAGGAGAACAGCATCACAGCCCCTGCTATTTTTGTTCTTCAGGGATACAGTCGTATGTAGAATATAATCTACTTATCCTGATCAGTTGGTGTTATAGGATTGGGTGGATTTCTGAAGTTTGGTCAACTTAACCTGAGCAGCTTCACAAATCCAAAACAAAATAAAAAGCTTCTGTTCTGATGGCATGAATGTATTTTTTCCAGCCTCTTGTTCTGACAGATTGTTTTATGCAAGGAAAGCAGAAAATGAATTCTTCATCACATAGATAGAGGCAAGTAATTTCCTCCCTATATTTACATTAAATAGAAAGCCTTACTTATCCACCAGGCTTTAATAATGGTCTAACACAATCTTTCCCAACATGGTGCCCTCCAGATGTTTGGATTACAACCCTCACCATCCTTGTCCATTGGCCATCTGGCTTAGAGCAGATGGAAACAGACAGGCAAAACATCAGAAGGACATCAGTTTGGGGAAAATCTGGGTGAACATATTGCTCCTTTCCCTCATTGGGTTTAAACAAAAAGGCCTATCTGCCAATCCTGGGAAGAAACGTTTCTAAAACCAGTAAAGGAACAGAAAAAATTCAAGAAAGCCCCTTTGGCAGATCCAGAGTTTCTTATCAGGAAATTGGAAATGATTTTCCTTCTTGGACACAGCAACACTGGACATGGAACATATAGACCAAATTTTATGGCTTAGAATGAAAAGTTGGTACTTACATGAACGATCATTCTGGGATGACAGGAGGAGCAATCCACTACGCCTGGGTTGATCCTCGCGCCAGCTTACGCAGGAGCTGTCCTCGAGCTAGATAAAATTCCGTTAAACCGGCTCCTGTCCCTCTCCAGCCAGTTTCCTTTTCCTAGCGTATCTGCTATCTTTCTGAACCTCCTCCTACTCTTCCACCTTAATCTTTCCTTTAGTGGTGGGTGTGGATTGCTCCTCCTGTCATCCCAGAATGATTGTTCAGGTAAGTACCAACTCTTCATCCTCGGGCTGACAGGAGGATCAATCCACTACGCCTGGCACCTTCCGAAGCTGACATACGGGCGGGTTTCTAACTATATCACTGCCTGCAGTACCTGACGGCCAAACACTGCCTGGGCAGATCTATATTTATCAAGTTTGCAATGTTTAATGAAGGTAGTTGCCTCCTTCCACCCTGCTGCACTGCATACATCTTCCAGTGAGCAGTACGAGTCATAGACTACTGAAGTTACCATTGATCTGGTTGAATGCGGCCACACATTAGCTGGACGCGGCTGCTTCGCATAATCATAGCATAGGAAAATGCAAGACTTAATCCAAGCCACAATGACTGATTTACTAGCCCACTGACCAAGAGTCTTTGGCTAAAACAACAGTAGCAACACCTCTGAATGCTGAAAATCTTTTGTTCTTTTTATGTAGGCTTTCACCGCTCTCCTCACATCCAATGTGTGCCACTTCTTTTCCAATGGATGGACTGGTTTCGGGCAGAAAGTTGGCAAATGAATTACTTGCAGACAAGAAGTCGATGCCAGGCACTTTGGCAAGAAGGAAGGGTCAAAGCCCAAAGTTAACTTGTCTTGTTCAAACTTGCACAAATGCTCATTGAATGACAAAGCTGCCAACTCTGATACCTGCCTAGTCGAAGTGACAGCAAGGAGAAAGGCCGTCTTAAAAGACATCAGCCTCAAAGATGATTCCCTTAGTGGTTCGAAAGGCGGCCCTGTCAAAGCATTCAGCACCAGGTTCAAGTCCCAAGATGGGACTTGACAACGTTGCCCCTCTCAAGAAACGTTTAATATGAGGATGACAACGTTGCCCCTCTCAGGAAACGTTTAATATGAGGATGACTAGTATAGGAATCCCCATCCTCCAACAGAATAGCCGATAGTGCTGCCACCTGCCTCTTCAAAGTGTTAGGGCGGAGCCCCTTCTCCAATCTGTTTTGCAGGAACTGGAGTACCTGCGGCACTCCCATGTCTCCTAAAGGGACTGTGTTCTCCCCACACCATTTTTGAAAAGTCTTCCATGTCCTGTCATATATTCTCTGTGTGGTCTCCCTACATGAGCCCAAAAAAAGTCTTGACCACACTCTCTGCATATCCATGCTGCGTTAAAAACCGCCTTTCAATTTCCATGCTGCCAGACTTAGCCATTCAGGGTCTGGATGGCTCACTGGACCCTGAGTTAGTAAGTCCGGCCTCAAGGGTAACTTCCATGGAGTCCCTTGGGCCAACTGCAGCAGCAATGGAAACCATGGTCTCCTTGGTCAGTGTGGTGCTACCAACACCACAGATGCTCTCTCTAGGCGGACCTTTGCAAGCAGTCTCTGCACAATTCGAATTGGAGGAAATGCATAGTGTGTTCCTGGAGGCCACGTTACTGACAGCGCATCGTGCGCTTCCACACCTTTGTCTCCAATGATGGAGAAATACCTTTTTAATTTAACATTTTCTCCAGTAGCAAACAAATCCAAAAATATTTTCTATTTCCTGGAACACCTCCATGTTGAGAGACCATTCCCCTGGATGCAACCAATGTCTGTTTAGGTAGTCCGCCTGTATATTCAACTCTCCTTTTAATTGCACAGCTGTGATTGATCTTACATGCGTTTCGGCCCACTTGAAAAGATGTGCCGACTCCATTACCAGGGGCACAGAATGTAATCCACCCTGTTTGCAAATGTATGCCTTTACTGTCATGTTGTCTGTGAAAACCTTCACATGACAGTCTTTCACCAGATGCAAACATCTCTGGAGCACCAGACGAACTGCCTTCAACTCTAGGTAACTGATGTTGAAACGCCTGTCCAAGGAAGTCCAACCCCCCTGCACCGAAAAACCTTCGCAGTGGGCTCCCCAACCTGAGAGACTCGTGTCCGTTGTCATATGGACCATGTTCTGTTTCTGGAAAGGAACTCCAGCCGCCACATTTCTTCCTTTCAGCCACCAAGTCATCTCGGTCCGGATATGCTGAGGCACTTCTACACTGTAATGCCTCCTCAACGATATTGCCAGCTGATGTCTCATCAGTAATCTCTGTAGTGGTTTTGCATGGAAACTTCCCCATGGAACCAACTGTGTTGTGGAAATAAGGAGTCCCAAAACTTTCGCCAACCGCATTAAGTCTGCAGACTTGCTCTGAGTCAACCTGTGAGCCTTCTGCTGCACCTTCTCTAACCTTTCCTTGGAAAGATACAGTCTCCCTTTCGTTTAAGTTAATGTGCTGTTGCAAATTCATTTGATTATTATTCAGTTGATTACTAGTATTTAATTATTGTTGAATATCAAATTGTTTAAACAAGTTCATTACTCTGTGTATGGCCAGTTGGTCATTAAAATCAGTGGAGCTCAAATTCATTGGTAAGTGCTGATTAATTAACATAGTCTGAAACTGTGTAGTCACAGCCTCCTTCACCATCTGCTGCATTTCACTCCCGAACATTTCTATGGAGTGCTGTCTCTGGCTACCTAGGCCACCCCACCATACCTCTGCGGGTTCCTTCTGGAGTTCTGGCCTGTGCTGTGGCACATTCGCCAGCCATCCTGCCATGAACTGCCTCAATTCTAATGGCAGGCCCATCTGCTCAGGCCTAAGAAAAACCTGGTCGGCTCAGTGCGGCTCCGCCATCACTGAGGCAGCCACCCTCCGCAAGTCTGCTGCAACTGCTGCGTTCGGAACTGCGCCAGAGACCTTGTGCGCTGCAGTGTTCAAAATGGCGTCCAAACCCCCTGAGGGGCTGACCGTCTCCCGTGGTGCCATCTTAGAATCCTTCTTTCCAAGATGGCGCCTTGAACTCTCACCAGTAAGTTTCTTGTTACCTGACACCGGTTTTGGGAGGGTCTTGCCTCCCAACTTCTCCAGTTTCTTTACCTTTTTGTCAGATTTTTTCTCCATTGACTTTTTAGCCTCAGAAGCCCTTTTACTGGCCGCAATTTTTATGTCATCTGCCTCGCTTTCGCTAGAGGTCAGGAATATTTTACGGAGCTCTGCAGAGTGATCATCATCAGCGATTTGCTGTCTTATTTTTCTGGCCATTTACTCCATTGTCCTCACCCGTGACCCGCCTAAGGGCGGTTTTCACCTGTGTCCGAGCCCAACATTTCTGTGGTGCCACAGATCACCTCCTCTGTAGCCATCGGCTTTCCATTTCCATTTCTTTCAGGAGCAATTTTAAATAAATTATCAATCTCCCTACACTCCTGCTCCAATGAAATTCTGTTTTCCCTTGTGTTGTCAGAGAGGGACCAAAACACGTCTTGCTGACATGCAGGAGGAAAATAAAACTGGCTGGAGAGGGACAGGGGCCGGTTTAACAGAATTTCATCTAGCTCGAGGATGGCTCCTGAGTAAGCTGGCGCGAGGATCAACCCAGGCGTAGTGGATTGATCCTCCTGTCAGCCTGAGAATCAAAGAATCTTGAAAAAGACAAAGCTTTTTTTAATTCTTTGCCAAGTTTAGAAACAAGAGGCCTCCACAATAACATATGTAAATGTATTTATGCTTTGTCTCCTTTGAAGCATTTTCTTCCTTTTATTTTAGACAGTATGTAAATTCTTGTTTCATTTAACATATTTTCAGTTTCATTTCTTAATTACAATTATAAATCACTTGTGTTTTTCACACCATGTTGTACCCATGACACTGCTGTGGCTCAAAGCCCAGATAATATCGATGCTGTCTTAATAAAAGGACTTTGGCAAATTTAGTCATTTTATTTAACATAATTTTTTTTTATCAGCTTTTCAACATTTGAGGCAAAAAGAAAAACACATGGCATGAGGATAAGGGAATTAAAGTCCTGTTTACTCCCATGCCTACAATTGTCAGTCACCCACTGAGCTCAGCTAATCTTCTGGGATCATGAAGACACAGCTATAAACAAATATCACAGAATCATAGACTCATACAGTTGGAAGAGACCACAAGGGCCCTCCAGTTCAACTCCTGCCATACAGGAATACACAATCAAAGCACTCCTAACAGCCATCCAGCCTCTTTTTAAAAGCCTCCAAAGAAGGAAACTCCACCACACTCCCAGGCAGCATATTCCACTGTCGAAACTACTCTTACCATCAGAAATTCTTCCTAAAATTTAGGCAGAATCTCTTTCCTGTACTTTGAAGCCATTGCTCCATGATGAGGACTACAAGAGCTAATCTGGAGGAGCTCTTTAATATATTATTATCTCATAACTGTATTCTTTTTATATCTGCAAAATTTTACAAAACTTCTAGCTCCACCTCTATGCTTCTCTTTTTGCTTCTTTTTTTCTTCCTTCAAAGGTGTTCATCTTTGAGTGTAAAGGCAAGTTTGAAAAATCTTGTGATATGGAGTGGAAGGGGAATTTACCTAAAGAGAGAGAGAATGAAAAATTCGGAAGAGCACACACAAACTCCTGGTAATGCTTAATCCAGCTTTTCTGGAACCCTCTCAATAAGTAAAAATTATTCTAACCAAATGTGTGAAGGTATCTTGTGAGGAAACAGCAGAAGAATAAAGGCAAAACTTAAAGATTTAATGCAGCTTTTCCAATATGGCATTAAAGTACTAAGCACATCATAAAACCATCAGACAATTTAAAAGTCAATGTTTAAATATGTTACAGTGGGGCTGCTGAAAGAAATGCCCTGTTTTGATGGGTCATTAAGTCTGTCGCTCAATGAGTTTTTAATGACCAACAGTATATAATTCATTTTAGCAGACATTGTTGGCATTTTGTGATTGGAGCACTACAGTGCATTTTTCTTCTTCACTCCCCATCCCCTTTTCCTTTGGCACTGCATCTTTGAGATTGTAAGTCTTTGAGCAGAGATTGTACTGTTTTGATTGACTGTACGTAAGCTGTTTTGTGATCTTTATTTGGCAGCAGAGCAGGGGGAAATACTTCAAATAAATAAGTAAGCATGTCTGAGAGAAATGCAATGAATACTAAGTGGGGGAAACCCAGCTACTCCCAGCTGTCATTGCAGCAGTAAACCTGCTTGTAATTTGTCAGGCATAGCCAGCAAGATGATGTGACTGCTATCTTCTTTGTATTTTCTGAGTTTTTTCAAGGGAGGGTCTCCATGATAGCTTACCAGTGAGTTTCTTTGCCTGGTATTCTCTACCGGAGTGCTAATAACAACTGTGAGGAATGGGACAAACAAAAATGGTCTCTTTTTGTTTCTATGCCTGGGGCACACAAGGTTTAGCCCTACACCCTGCTTCAATGCTGCTGCTCCAACAGAACCCCTCATGACTACTTTAAAGTAAATGTAAAAAATATTCAGAGAGCCAATCTTCGAGCGTCTTAAGAAAAAAGGCAAAAGGAAGTCTTGTTACTGTTACAAAACAGCCAGATCAGCATGTTACAAGATGACAACCCATGGGATTCAGTGGAATAACGTGTACATCCAATCCAAGTCACTTTTGTACTACAAAAATATAGCACTATGGTTCTACTATTGAATCCTGGGATTTGAAATTTAGACAGGGGTATTTGAGATTCTCTGTGAGAGAGATTTAGTACCTCAGCAAATTACCAACTCAGGATTCCACAGGATGTTGCCGTGGGCATTAAAGTGAAATCATAAGTGAAACTCTTATGGACCACTGTAAGCATGCTTTAGTTGGTTTTACTGGTTATTTTTTTCATGTGTTTCACCTATCTTGCTTTTATGCTTTTATTTCATTTTTTAATATTTGTGTTTTAGTGTTGCCTTGAGCACCGTTTGGCAAAAAGAGAAGATAAAGTACTTCTGCTGGTTGAATGCAATTAAATAAAAAAAATTAAATCTCATTGATTAAAAAAAATTATACCCCCTCAAGTATAACTGAGTTTAGATACCCTGAAAGATGCCTGAATAATGGTGGAATGCCAATATACAGGGGATTAGCTTTGTCTCCATTGTCACGGAATCCCACAGCATAATTTCTACGAAAAGTTTTCAAACATACAGCTTTGCACTGTATTTTGCTTCTCAGAACTACAGACACGCCCAGCAATCTCCATCAGTTGATAAAAGCCAGCAAAAGAAAAACACAGAGGTTGCACATGACTGCCAAAACTCCCAAACAAATTAAAAAAAAAGAAAAAAAAGAGATACCACAACTCAAGTTACTTCCCAGCTCAAGTTTTATTTCCCATTCCAAGGCATACTTCATGCATTCTTTCCATCTCACATTACTTTCTTCCTACAGTCAATATTTCTGAAAGAAGAACAAGGTTGCAAATCTATGCCACTTAACTTAGGTATAGATAAATGAACAAAGAATTACAAACTGTCTAGAAAACTTTAGTTATTGGACAATGTATAAATGAAATGCTTGAAGTTTCCTATTGTTATTGGTGATGATCATGATAATGAAGATGGTTTTTAAAAACCCCTCTTATATATTTATTCCGCCTCTTCCTCTAAATTGCTCATAGTCTCCACTTTTATCCTCACCATGACTCTCTGACACAGATTACAACAAGATGTGTCTTATGACTCCATGGGGGCTAGAACTTCAGGGTCAATCTAAATTGTGGGGTGGGGAATAGCACAGGGAACTAGGTGCCAATTTTCCAATCCAAATTCCCTGCAAGATGCATACCCTGAGTGTGCCAAAATAACATCCTTTCTTTGTTTTCCTGCAAAATGGCAATTGGAAGTGAAATCACATCACTTCCTGTCACCCTTTTGAAAGGGAGAGAGAGGGAATATAGGCCTGTTAAGAGAGATGTCCTGAGGAGGGGCTGAGGACTTGAAGGGTGTGTGTGTTTGCGTGTTTTTGATGGTGATTTGGGTGCAATTTAAGGTTATTTTCATCTCAAAATTATGCCCTTTTTAAAAAATGTGGGAGTGTTGATGGGCTTTGGAGGACTGCTGGGTGGTTTGGAGCTCCAAATGTACGGTCTGGCATCTGCCTATGACCTGCAGGCTCACACACTACATTTTCTCCACTCGTGACCTAGGCATTAAGGGGAAGTATGTTCCCTATAGTTAAGCTGTTTTGTTTCCCACAACAGGATTCCCTCAGAGATATGCACCTCAACAATCAGACTTGCAAGATAATCCGCTTTTACCTTCTAATCACGAACCACAAAACACAATGCACAAAATGCAAGATGTGTAGGTGAAAAAAAGTATTTTGTTATAACAAGCAAGTATCTTTCATCCCTTGAGTGAGCACATTTGAAAAAAGGATCCTAAATATAAAGTCTAATTTCACCCTTAGTCGCTCTCATCCTATCTGGTCTGACACCCTCCACTATACTACTTTAGCTCAAGATAAACAGTCTAAAGTAAGCAAACATAGCCAGGTTTGCTGAAGGTGAAAAGATGAACTTATGAGATAGCAGATGCTAGGCTGTACCAGTTTCAACTGCAGGTAACTACATTTGCTACTCTGCATAATATCCTCTTTCAAAAACTAGCATGTTGCTGAAAGCATTACCAAAGAGCTTTCTTCACAACATGGTAGCTTGCTATGTAGGGATCAAAAGAACAACAACAATAACAACAACAAAATCCAAAACAAAACCACAAAATCAAACCCAAAGACCAACATGTTTTACTTGCCATAAACTCTAACAGTCTATGGACTGTTAGCCCACTTCATCAATGCCAAGGTCTCTGCAGAGACAATATTATATGTGGGGAAACCATTCACAGATTTGATCCTGTACTTGCTGTCTAAAATTATATAGTCCAGCAATAAATACACTATGTGGGGCATCTGCCTGTTGGCTTTCGAACTAAAAAAAAAGCAACATTTATTGAAAGGTGCATTAGAGCCCCTGAACTTACACAGCACCTCCCATGTGGCCAAACTGCTTTATCCTTTGTTCTCCTAACCTCATGTCATCTTCTGCAAACACCTGAATTATACCTGACTGAAGACTAGAAAATCTGGCTAAAGACTCTAAATTATTAAAATATAAGAGTATTTATATAAAATATATACATTCCTCTAAATAGGTTTCCCTAAACTAGTTTTAGTTATTGTTTTATTTTGCAGTTTGAAAAAAAAAATTAACAGACTTAATCAGAAGGCATTTATCTTTTCGTCTAAAATTCATGTTTTGAGCTGCCCCGTCCCAACTGTACAATTCCACCAAAATGCCAGATTAAAGTTCACCAAAACAATGTCACATTTAATTTTCAATAAGACACTTTAAATTTCCATGACTTAACAAAACCTGAGCAGCAGTTCGGAAGAGGGGAAAAGTCAACCTTCTGACAAGGTTGTTAAATACTAAATGCCATCCTCCTCTAGACCTTTGTTTCATAAATTAAACATACCATGTTCTTGTCTTGAAATGAAACAAAATGCCACATTCTGAATAAGTGTCCTTAAAAGCTGTGCTTTTAGCTGACACCCAATAAAACATTCTGGCCTGCCCAATGCAATGAATACAAATTCTTGTAGCTAATGAGCAGGAAAAGAAAACAGTAGCTGTGCCCCATTACCTGCATGAAGCCAGATTTGAGCCAGAGTCATCCAAGGATGCAGAGGACCTTGCTTCGGAGTGCTGCTCTGCAAAGATGAGGCAACCTCAGACAGCGCCTGCTCCACTCTAGAGGCTGCTATTGATGTTGCATGGACTGAACCTGTGGAAGTAATAAAAAAACAAACTGTATGAGGAGCTAGGCTTCTGCATGCTGCTTTCAGTTCTTCATCTTACCTCTGTACAAGGTAAAGCTGTTATAAACCCTAAAGCAACTACATTTCTCTCCT
The DNA here is from genome assembly GCA_948474755.1 of Ctenosaura bakeri. Classification (NCBI taxonomy): domain Eukaryota; kingdom Metazoa; phylum Chordata; class Lepidosauria; order Squamata; family Iguanidae; genus Ctenosaura; species Ctenosaura bakeri. Next base: position 77,903 of record CAOLHI010002952.1, read on the forward strand.
ATTATCAGGATGTTAAATGTTAGTGAATCTACATCAAAAGCCCAGTTTGCCACCAGCAGAAATGATAGACATTGGAGCAGCCACTGTGAGACACGAAGCTCTTCAGCTACTAATCTGCAAGTATGAAAGTTCTGCATATATGCACACAAACTTTTAAGATCCAGGGAAGTCTGGATGACATGATATGATGCAAATGTTACTATTTGATCTTCAGCACTAGCACCTGCTGTAACTCCCCCCCCCCAAGAGAGTTAATTACATAACTGTTTTAAGGGCAGTAATAGCCAGATCAAAATAATTAATGTATACAAAATGATCTCAACATTTTCCTGAACAGAAACCCATTTAAGCTACTCAGATTATTAAATTCACTCAACCACCAATATTAACAGCTTGAGAAGCGAACAGAATGAACACTTCATCCAAAATGAAGTTACAACTAAAGAAAACAATCTGATTTGTAAACAGATTATAAATCTGATCTATGACATACTCTCTTTCATTCTTTGATATTTTTCTTATCTATTATTATTATTATTGTTGTTGTTTTTGTTCCTCTTCAGATACCATGCTTGTTAAACAGACTGTTCAAATGTAACATACACACATATTTCACAAAAGCTTGTGTAACCAGACAAAATAAGAGAAAAGCATCATAGGCTTTTGCAAGAAGAAGAAAAAGATGAATGTGCTGTCAAGCTACAAATAATCACCTTCCTTTATTTCTTTGATGACAATTCTGGAACACTCCTCATATGTAGTATATTTTCCTCTGGAAATAGTATTAAATGTTTCCCCAGAACAATTTATTTATTAGCCACTATGGATTTACATCCATTCGGGACATTACTGCGTAGTAGAACTCCAGGGGCTTGGTGACAAGCAGAAATTAAACAGTTGAAACTTAGGTTGGCATGTAGAAGTGGAAAATGTCATCTGCTGGATTACCGTTTGACTCACAGCTGCTAAAGGCACAGGTGCAGCGGAATTTTTGCCTTTCCATGAACCTTGTCACTTCTTTATAGAGAAACTGAGTTTCTTGTCACACCTTTCCTTGATTTTACACATGTTTACTGGAAAGTAAACCATATTAGCTTTAATAAGTATGTTTATAATCTGGATATTAGAGACCTGCTACTCAACTGAGACTTTGATATTATATGCTTGCTGGATTGGGTCATAACCCATTTATTTGACAGAGCTGCTTCTTGGTGTAGCCCTTTTGGCCCTTCAGAATCTTTTCTGGAACCTGGGAGACCCAGAAGAGCATGCAGCAAGGCAAGGGGCTGCAGTTGGGAACAGTGAAATTGGCAAGCCTGCCATACCAAAGGGTACCTTTCCCCCTCATACACTGGTACTACAGAACTTGATGACTTCTCATGTGTGTGCTAACATAAATATTTTAAGAGGGACTACAGTGAGAGAGCATATATTCTTACTGACAAAATCTCCACTGTGATACACAAATGCCATTTCAGTACTAGTCTCTATGTGGAAGTGTATGTAAAAAGGGCCCAAACTGCTATGCGACTAGAAGCCTTGCACAGGTGTGTGCAAAATGAGAAAAAAATAATGAAGATGAATATGCATTAATATGCAAGTGAACCTGAGACTTGTAACTGACAGACCAAAATTCCTATATTGAATATTCAGGATCTCTCCTAAACAGAAAACAATAGCCCAGGTTCCTCCCCCAACTTGCAAAACGTGCAGGTATGGAAAGATCTAAGAATAGAAAGGGGCTAGTTGAAGACTATCTGTGTAATCCAGACAGCGTACAGTTCCTGTTTTCCCCCATGTATACCCTATCCTTCTTGCATGTCGATAGAAGGAAAAAAAGAAAAAAGGGGAAAAGAAAATTTAAACAGTCAAGACCTCTTGCCAGCATTTGACTTCACAGTTACATTCTGGTTCCATACAATGAGTGACAAACACTGTTAAGCCCTGAAAAAACACCAATGGAGGGGTTTTTACATATGTTTAAGGGCAACTTCATGCCCTTTTTTTTGTTAGTGTATATGTGCTTGCAACAAACTTGTATTCACAACTATATTCTTCAGAAAGGCAAGAACGTCTACGTTCTAATGAACTGAGATGCTCCTTAGTCCTGGTTTCTTCCCAACAAAATTAGCAGAGCAGCTTCAGGGCTGCATACCACTTTGGTTCACAAGCAACTACCATTAAGTAATCTTTTTATATTGTTTTCTCTATAAAGATTTCATTTTGACTGAAAATTAAGCAACAAGATACAAGCAAAACCTGAGTGATAACGTAATTATGATTATTTCTTTCTCCACATAGCTTTTCAAGTCTTGTTTCTTAGATCAAGTATTTTGAACTGGCCAGACTGAGGGTTATGGTAGCTGTAGTCCAAAACAAATTACCTTGTGTTAAGGAATAACCTTTTTTTTAATATATTTGTAAATGTATTTGGCTCTTCTTGCAAGCCTACAGATACAAATGTTTATATGACTGCGGTATGTTCTCCCCAAAGTAGTAAATCTATCTTTGATTTCCATCATCCCAGACCAGAGGTGTGGACTCAAATGACTTCCATCTAAATCCACTGAAAGCTATGCCACTCATAATAAGTAATATTAGTCTAGAGTGACCTTGTAATGATCAAATGGCGTTATATCTTTCTGGTGATTTAGCACAACTGTATTTATTAAGAGAAGAGGAAAATTCCTCCTCAAATTCTAGTTTTGCATGTAGAAAGAACTACTTATTCCAAGGAATGTCCAACTGAGTGATCTCCCACTTGCAGTCTGAAGTATACAGCTCAGACACAAATTAACCACCTCAGAGAAACTGAGAAATGTGTGGAGGACAAAGCAGAGATTTCTGGACTTTTACCTAACCTGAAAGGCAACTTGCTTGTGATATATGGATGAGTGCTCCTTGTTTATGTTTCTGTATTCCTGTTCCAACTGGAGACTCTTCTGTTACAAACTATGGCCTGTTTGGTGTTGACTCTGTGCTACAAAACTTGTTTAAGAGGTCAAAAAGTAATGTCCTGAAAGTACATTACTGCGGTCTCCCCTTTTATTACACTTCACAGTATTTCGGTAGACGTAGAGGCATTACCTCACACTTCAGCCTGTACCTGTTCCAGGAGATATTATTAAATTTAACAGAAGTCACTGAGCTGACATTTCATTCACTGAGATGAAGCTGTGCTTTGTCTGAATGGCTTAATTTTATAATCCTTTAATTCAACAAGAGGCATCCGCCATAATTTGAAGAGCCAACAAAGGAAGGCTGTCATTGTGACAAGGTGATTAATGAATCTGTCAGCATTTTTACAAATATTAACTGTGAGAGGGATTCTAATTTTTGAACAGTTGATAAACTGGCTGATTTCAGCAAAAGAAAAAAAGGTAATGGCCTCAATTTTTCTTACTTTTCTACTTGATGGTTTATGAGAAATAACTATGTCATAATATGATAAGCATGTCATGACTTCCCCAACAGTGTTTATCTTTAGGGTTGCCATATGGATGATGAAATGGTCAATACTTGACATTACAGGACTCCTTCAGAGGCTCACCCTGCCTTTGCTGCAAAATGGAAAATTGCTTTTCAGTCAAATTCCATGAGAACCATGTCAATCAAAGGAAAGGAAAGGAATGAAATGGAATTGAGCAAAATCATGCAAGGTGAAAACACACATCAGATTTCACATGCTAAAACAAAAATAAAAATAGCAGGCATCAATGCATATAAGACACTAAATTGTGGGACATGCAGAGATCTGTAAACCCATGCAAGCAAAACGCTCTTTAGGCTGAAGAGACAGTACCTTCTGCAGGACTAAACAAAAGTATGCCTACCATAAAAACTCAGAAGACTTCTTAGGAATTGCAACCAATATTCTTCACCTCTAGTGTGACTATATCTGCGTTTTAGGAAATGGCATTTTTGACCTTCTACACTGTAACTTAATAAGAAACTCTTTTGTTCAATAAAAATTGTGTATGAAGTGTTCACGTTCCTCTTTTGGTAATTAACAGAACACCATCACTAATAGGCTAAAATCAATTTCAATGTAATACTGAATGGCAGGAAGACCATGGTAAATGATTGGTAAATAATAACACAACATTAGACTTAAAATTTTAGCCAAAAGACCAAAGGGGAAAAAAAGCCAACTGAGCTGGAGAAGTTGCTTAAATGACACATGGATTTGGTAGATTAAGAAATCCACTAACAAATATCTAATATTAGTTCCTGCTTGCTCCTCAATTTGAAGCCCTCCAGAAATTAATACTGCCTCTTTAATAACTGGATTCAAATGCTAGTTGAGTGCATTTAGATCTCACAGGATTACAGCCTCAGGGTGACTTGAATGGGTAAAGAGCAGCAGCCTTGCTTTGCACGCTGTCAAACCTCCATGACGAATGGACAACATTAACATTCTGTGGTGAAGGGAGGGTGTTATTACTAAGTCTTTAGAAATTTAAGAATAGACCTGTATAGTAAATACTACTTACAAACTGAAAAAAGGGAGAAAAAACCATGAAAGTAAGCATCTGGAGGGTTGCCTTTAAATAACAGATCAAACCACAAATTAAAATCACAAGGAATAACAGCTACAAAAGAGAATTACACAGAAAGCAAATACACTTCTGATAACCTTCAAACTGTAAGCTAGTTTTCTTATTTTCCAGAGATCACAAATATTTCAAATAGAGAACAAATCAAACATATTCTCAATAAGAATTTGGAGAAAGTATTTGTTAAATATCTTTCAGGGTCTTTTAATATATAAATAGAAATGCAGAAAAATAACAGAGTATACACATTGATATAAATTGGACCTTTTCTACTTAAATGAACTCATGAGGAGTGGGGGGACAACTTAATTCAGCATACAATGATATGAAAATCAACTTTTAGGTCAAATAAGAGTCAGAGGACGTTCCTGCAAAATCATCACATACTTTAAAAAAAAAATCCCACATGAATACTACAGTTTTCATTGAAGCTTGAAATTTCATTTTTTTTTCCAACTTGCAACATAGGGATTTGTTTTTCATATGTCTCTATGGAACGCTGAGTGAGTCACAGCTTCATCAAGAACAAACAATTTTGCATTATAGTGGCATGCTTTTCAGAAGTTTGTTTTTAAATAGGAAATTGTTCACTAAGGTTCACCAACTATTAGCATTTAGCAGCAAGGCAACCCAAGATATTTTGATGCTTGAGAAAAAGAAAAAAATCCCCTTCCTATCCTGCATGCAGAAGTGAATCAGAATGTCTGCTACAGCTTATTTCAACACCCTCATACACTGAGAATAAGCATCAATGTCAGCCTTGGCCAGAAACAAAAACGTACTGCTGCCATTAGGGCACCAGTTCAGGAAAGGACGGGGGTCAGAGATGGCTGCCACCAGCATAAATTATTTGATAGGGTTGCCTCACTTTGCCTAAAGGTGCAGCTAGTTCTTATTCGGTGTAAAATCTAGCCCCTAATTTCTTAAGCATCTTGAGAGCTCAAATCAACATCTAGATTTTAATTAATTGTTCCCACTTTGATTCTGCTGATGTAGATTCTCATCCCCTGCAACACTGATTCTGACACTGATCCATCAGCAAAGAATAATAAAAACTAGACATTAATCTAAAAATTGTAAATGTGTTCAGAGGTTCTCCTTTTGAATGTTCCTCCATGCAAAACAAGTCACTGCATGTAACAAATTAGCACAGAGAGACATTTTTGGCATACTGCTTTTTCAAATACATTGCCTATTCTCTGAAATGATACAGTCCAGAATTCTACCTTCTCAACTTCACTTCATTCTCTATAACATACAGAACAGGCAGCTCTTAAGGTCCGATATTCTTAAACTGTCACAATGAAAACGCAGGATCACAACTACTGTTAAACAAATGAGAAGGAACTCAATGAGCAATAAAATAAAAGCACAAACATTGTTCTTCAAATAACAGAAATAGGATCCAAACACCTTGTGACCTGATTAATTTGCACTCCTTTGCTACTCATTTTCTAGCACCTGTCATCTAATTCTGTGCCAGAGACAAAGATTTAACCACACAACTCTGCTTATTAACAGGTTAAATGAATTTATACTTGGGGGGAAACCAAATAAGAATTAAATCATTCCTGTCTTGAAACAAATATTGAGGAAATCAAATTATTGCCAATTATATTTAATACTGATAAAAAGGTCTTCACACTTCAGAATAAGTTAAATGCATGGGAAGGAAAAGATCTTCCCTTTCCTGTGCACAAAGATCCGTTTAAAAGAAAGGTTGTGCAAGCAACTGTGTTCCTATTTCATTAAATATCAGGAGACAATCCACTTCCTAACCACAAACTGGACAAAGGTGATATTAATCAATACTCCTTTTCTCCTTCTATCAGTGGGCAAATTTGTCAAAGTGACAAATATGGAGCATCAAAACTAATGCTCTTCCTTGCTGTCTATACTAACTTTCTGCGTTCTGAATGCGCTTCACATCTTGGCAAATATATATGGGTAAAACGTTTATGGGTAAAAAAGCATTGGCTGGACTCCAAAAGGGACTACACATTTTGCGAGGTGGGAAAGGAGAGGTTAAAAAGGAGAAGCACTCCACATTTTCTTCTCCAGCTACACAGACTTCAGGCTTTCAGCCAAGACACCAGAATCCTACTCATTCTGGTGTGCTCCCAGGCCTAGTCTTGGCTTCGCAGTCATGTATTTACACAAAACAACAGTTTCACCATATTAGTATTTTATGTTTCTGGTACCCACCTAAAATAATACATGTATACATATAAAGATATCCTTGATGAAATGGATCTCAGATTTCCTGCTTAGAGTTAGGTACCAGTCTTCCACTCCTGGACACATTATTGGTTTTGGTTTGTTTTTTTTAAAAGATGGAATTATCACTGGGAACCAATCCAAGTTCAACAGATTGTCGGCACTGCTGAGCTAACAGGTGCCACTGACCCAACACAATACTGCAGTAGTGCCTTACACTAGCAGCATTTGCTCTATCCTGTCAGGGGAGCAATAGAGCCCCCTAGTGGGCCCTTTCATGACACACTTTCTGAGTCCTCCACTGTTGGTGGAACTAGGAACTCAGAAGTTAACTTAAAGCATGCTCATTAGTGTTCATTTGTAGGAACATGTACTGCAGCCTAACAGTCTGGCGCTCCCATATGCCCCCATGATTTATTGATTGGAATCAAAATGTATCCCAACAGGCAAACTGCACTCATTCTAAAAACCTTCATGTTCAACAACACGTGAATGGAATTGGTGCTTAGCAGTTATGGAGATTATCAGAAGCACAAACAGAGCAAGCTAACAATGCCTATCAGAAAGAGGAAACCAGTTTACAGAGTGAAGGTTCGCAGGGCCCAGGAACGTGGTCACTGTATGGATTGGTTGCATGGGGCCACACAAAGGTATCAGTTTTGGGATGAGGGTGAGGAGACTGAGAAGACATAAACAGGTGGAGAAGAGATTCGGTTCTTGAGAGAGGTGAAGATGTGGAAGAATCAGAAGCTAAAAAGTGAAAGAGAAAAATTATAAAGAAAATGCCAGAAATAGGACTTGAATGGATTAATGGATGTCAAGAAAGAAAGAAAAGAATAATGTATTTTCCCCACAGAATAATTTCCCCACAGGAAATACAATTGTCTTCCTGGAATCACTGAAAGAGTCAGGTTTTTTTTATATGAAGCAAAAATATATTAAAGTGTTTGTTGAGATCTTAAGGAGAGAGGCACAAAATATTTTCCATTAGATCATGTTATTTTGGAAATGAAAAATCAGGTTGCTTACCTGCAGTCATGGTTCTTTGGGTCGTGGTCTGTGAACTCACATACAGCTTGTTCTCCATCTGCAAGAGCTGACTGAAACCTTCTAGAGCTAAGTGTAGCGTTTTTGGCAGGAACTCTGCACCTAGTGAGCATACCTCGGTGGGATTTTGGATAGCTCTTTTTATGCACTTATCTAGGGATTGAGTTAACAATGGAGCTCCATTTGGAGGACCTGCGTGGGGGACAAACATTCTGGGAGAGGACTGGAAAGAACTGGTGCGGTCAACCTAAAATATCAGAACCTGCCTATAACATACGATGAATGGAGCACTGAAGATGAGTTAGGTGAGAAAGCAGGAGGAACAATGTCCTGTGAAACATGAAAACAAAGCATTGTCTTTGGTAGGAAAATGGCACCCAGTCTTATTATAATCTTATCTGAACAGAATTACAGGTAAGAAAGATCATGTCAGAGTTTACCAATCCTCCTGGCAGATGTCATTACCAAAAGGAAAACTTTTGTTTATTTGAAAACTTTTACTGAAAGGAGATGAAGGTTACATACTGCCAGTAGTTCAAATGGTTCGCTTATCAGTTAAGAGAGAGCTCCCATGCAGACACTGGATGAGACAGAGGTGGAGATCCAATGAGTCTGTGGTGATCACTTTCCAAATGGCAAAGAAGTTAAGAGAAACTATAACCAAAAGGAATGGTGTCTCAGAGGTGATAGAATTTTCAAGATGAAGCTCCAGTGTTATCAAACTTGGTGGTTTGGGTAATTCAACGTTTCTTCCTTGAGGTTGTAGAGTACTTGCTTTACTGAAAAGTATATTTTGAATAAGAATGTGATGAAAATGATGGTGGACATGACAATCATGCTCAAAATGAATGTGACAGGCATGAGGATGTCTGGTGTTATCAAAACTGGCAGGATCACAAAGGCAACTTATTCATGACCATGATTCCCATCTTATGCACTGTCTCTGTCTTTTTGCCATGGTCCATGAATCTCAATGTTAAGCAGACCTAAGGGCACATGCTCAACCTTCATCCAGCCCTTGGTACCTAAGGCAGAGGAATAAAGCCATATGTGATGACACAATGTGATCACCCTTGCAACAGTTCTGGGCTTCAGATCCTCCAAATGACAAAGTGCTAGTTATCTGTGGATTTTGTTCTGTGGATTTTGTTTTCAAAGTTTTGTTCTGTGGATTTTGGTCTCAAAGTTTAACACAGTACTATACAGATTTTCAAGAGGCATATTCAACAATGGCAAACTTATTCCCAAAAGAACTAGCTGAGAAATGTCACACCTCAATAGAAACTGTACTGTATGGCATCAAGTGATGGCCTCCTATGTCTGCTGGGGTCAAGTGTTGATTGCCCTTTTTTTTTTTCTTGAGATCCTTCAACAATAATGAAATTAACAGAGGGGAGATTGGAGAAAAAAAATCTGAATCTTCACCCTGAATCTAATAAAGATTTTTTATTCTTGAACCTGGTACAATGAACAATGGTGTTTCCTGTGGCTGATTGACCATGAGAAAGCTATAGAAAGGGCAACCAGTGCAATGGGCTGAGGCTGAACCTTTTTAAAGTCAAAGTCTCCGATGGGCAGTGCAAAAGCCTTGTCCTTCAGCTCCAGTTATTTTGCCATGTGGATGAACTGGGCTGAAGATGGCTGAACATCCTCCATACAGGATGGCATATTGTTCTCCTTCACTAAGATGTCAGGAAATACTCAAACACTAAGGTGCTGAGGTGACTTAAAGAAATAATCAACATTATCTCTGCCAGAATAATCTGAATATTTAGGTTGAGATCCCACAGTTATGCTGAATGTAGACTCATAAACTCTGCTGTGACCTATATAACAGAGCTTACAGATATTGCTGAGAAGGGACAGGATGGGATAGCTTGAGCAGACCAGGCTGACAATGTTGGTAGTTGCCTCAGATCCATTGTTGCAACTCTCCGAACTGCTAGTGTCAGTTCTTGGGGCAGCTGATTTGAGAGGGAGGTTGTAGTAGATGTCAAATTACAAGAAGTATAGTGAACAGAAAGAACTTGCTGAGTGGCAGGCAGGCTTGTACCATGGTGAAGAAGAATGACTGGGTCAGTAGGAAAGGAGTCTCATTTTTAGGATAACAGTAAACCCAAGGATCAGATGGCAGTGGACACCAAACCAAAAGTTAGTTCCAATGTGGTGGAAGACAGTCAGTTGCATAATCTGCAGAGACTGACACTGAGGGCAGATCCATCCAAGCATAATGCTAAGGGTCAGTAGATCTCCGTGCAGAGATCGTGGGAAATACTAAATGTGAGGAATAGTTTTGAGACAGACAAGTGGATCCCCTTAGCACATAAATGCTAAAATGATCCTAACTTTTTGTGGGCTTGGGAAACGGACTGGTGAAAACTGGTGAGTAGGGATCTGATACTAAGGGCAGTCTTTATGAGGGGACGTTGAATGTAAGATCCCCTTCTCTGAGTATGATGCCATAAAGTTATCTCCAGATCAAGAGGTTGGCTATCAATTCCATCTAAGTTGAGCCGACTGTGTACCTGTTTCAGAATTTGAATAGGGGACTGTAGCGGAGGAGGCAGCACAAGAACTGTGGTATTGGGAAGCATCTGATTGATCTGTTGATGAAATCTGATACCAGAATCAGTATCAATATGTTGGTTGAAGCTGGGATGCAATTTTAAGCTCAGCAAGCGATTCTTTTATCACAGTGCAAGGAGTGTAACATCAAGAATCCCTTATTGCTGTTCTTTTCTTACTTCTCTTTTTCTCTCTTAGTTTTCTTCTCTTTATCAGTAATCACAGTTTGGTCATAATCTCCTGGTATCAGAGATACATTTTGGGTTCCAGAAGTGAATTCCAACACAGATGGTGCCTCCACTGACAGTATCAAGAAGTCTGGTAGAGTTACAGGAACAGAGCTCATGGACAGAACAGGTTCTAATCAGGATGAAGGATGGTCACAGCGGGAGGGGGCCTGGAACAGTGGTGGCTGATGGCATCTATGTCTGTGAGATGATGAATCCATTCTGGGTTTTCATCTTAATTTAAAAGAGTTATTAAAAGTGCTGAACCCACTGTGGTAATGGCTTAGCACACTAGAAGGTTAAGACGAGACATGATAGCCATGTTTAAATATTTGAAGGGATGTCATATCGAGGAGGGTGTGGGCTTGTTCTCCGCTGTTCCAGAGACTAGGACAAGGAGCAATGGATTCAAGCTGAACGAAAGGAGATTCCACCTGAACCTCAGGAAGAACTTCCTGAAGGTCAGAGCTGTCTGGCAGTGGAATATGCTGCCTCGGAGTGTGATGGAGTCTCCTTCTTTGGAGGTTTTTAAGCAGAGTCTGGATGGCCATCTGTTGGAAATGCTTTGATGTGTGTTCCTGCATAGCAGGGGGCTGGACTGGATGGCCGCAGTGGTCTCTTCCAACTTGATGATTCTATGATTTATTTTTTTAAAAGTCTGGATTGAAAATGGGAGTGAATTTGATGCTTCACTGATATGGAAGACACTAGCTGCCACTTGTTTGGAATAAAAACTTATTCCTAGCTGCGTCAGGCACAATTTCTTCATGAGGGCAAATATTCTTACAATGTCTTCTAAATTAAAGGCTTTCAGATAAATTGCATTCTGCCTAAGTGCCTGGTTGGCAAAGTTTATCAGAGACTGGGATCTTGCCCTGCAGTTGATAAACTTCTTAAAGTACCACCTGAAGACTGCAAGCCTATAGGCACCATGGTATAAAACAATGATGATGAAATGAAGAAAACTTTGATGAAGAAAATGAAAGCAACAAAGTACAAAGACTAACTCAAAAGCATGATATTGGAGGTTCCTAATAAGCTGCTACTGCAAATGAAAAGGAACTAAGTGGATTTCAGGGATTCTCAGGAGACATGAACACTGGATGTGCAGGGTTCTCAAGGAAAATACTATGCTTAGCTTGCAAAATATTTATCAGTCCTTTGTAAATGCAGAACAGTTTGCATTTGTGAGTTCACAGAAGGCATGAAGAAGGAACAATTACTATGTAATACCTATAAGGCACACAATCGTGTATGTGATAAAAATAAACACGATAGAAATTAGCTCCTAAAATTTTTAGTGCTTGTAGCTACTTCTGTTCTGCCAGTGCTCAATGTTCAGCAGCCATTTGGATGATTGGCCCACAAGGACAGCTTCATCATCTTGCACCAACCTCTCACTCCTACCCCATATAAGCCATTCTCTTGAAAGGAAAGTGGGAAATCTGGCATGGCTGGTAGAGCATGATTGGTTAAAGACAGCCTGGATTCAGTGAGCTGCATGCTGCTGAAAACAACTCTGCTGGCTGACATTTTGCAAATGCTATAGTAGTTGTGGGGGATGTTGGATAACCACTATCATCACAGCATAATTTTTAAAGTTAGAGGCAACAACTGGAATGTGATATGTCTCAGATGATCTATTTATGAGCCCTACCACTCCAATAGCTAGAATTTCATTTTCAGGGAAATCCTAGTGCTCAAACGTCATGTTGCTTCTTTCTTTATAACATCTCTAAAATCCAACCCTTCCTTTCTCCCTCTTCTGCCAAGATTTTAATCCATGCTCTCATTATTTCTCATCTTGATTACTGTAATCTTTTACTCACTGGTCTTCCTCCATCTCATCTTTCCCCTCTGGTCTCTTTTTTTCATTCTGCTGCTAAAATTATTTTCTTAGCCCACCATTTCGATCACATTACCCCTCTCCTGATTTACCTTCATTGGTTACCTATCCCTTGTAGGATCCTTTATAAGCTTCTTGTTTTGACTTTCAAGGTCTTACATAATTTAGCTCCTCTTTATCTTGCTGCTCTTATCTCTCCTTACCAGCCAGCTGGAAACCTATGCTCCGCAAATATCTGCCTTCTTACCCAGCCTAGAGTCTCTTCCTCTTTAGCTTGGTTACGCCCTTTTTCTCTCATTGCCCCTTATGCGTGGAATCGCCTTCCGGTGACCTTGCGAACTGCCCCTTCTCTTACTGTTTTTAAATCTAAACTGAAAACTTTCTTGTTTTCCGAAATCTTTGCAACGTTGGACTAGTTTTATTGTTATTTAGATATTGTATTTTATTAGCATTATAGTAATGTTTATTGGCATTATAGTAATGTTATGTTGTACTGGTTGTAATTCCATATACCCTGGATCCTTTTCATTGTATATCTTCATTTTACTATGTATTTATTTAATCCGTTGTATTTTAAATTTGTAAAGCGTCATGTACATGGATGGCACTATATAAATAAAGGATAACAACAACAACAACAAAAGACAGGCAAGTGGCCATTCTGTAGTCTAATCATGGCCAGGGCAACTTGTCAATGATTAATTTTTACATATGGCCTGCTGTGCCTATAATAACTGAGATTTCAATGAAGCCCAGAAGAAAGGATTGAAGGGAAACATGCAGTCAGTCATAGCTTGCTGAAATGTGTGCACATAGGACTTTCTTCATGGTAAGCATCTTGTTAGAGCCAGTATTCAAGCTTCGTTATGCTATGAAGAATTAGGTATGGTGATAAACATTTGCCTAATCCTTGGGTCCACCCTGAAATAGACAGCTTTGGCACCTGAGGAGGCCTGCTAGGGTCCCCAGTCTCAGCCTTGAGAGTCCCTGTTCAACATGGGAAGGTCCCATACCAATCCACACTGCCTCAGGCAGAGATACAAAACCTCAAGGTTAAGCCCATCACTATTTGCAATTTCACTTCTGAATTACGATCTAGTTTTTGCTTTGTTGAAGGGTAAGGAGAGTTTGACTCATGGGCTACATATGCCTCATCAAGGCTCCCCAGAATCCCTACCATTTTCCTACCCCCCTCCCAATTTTAAGTTAAAAAGGGGGGCAACTCACTCTCCCTGAAGCCTCTAGAGAAGTGTGATTTACCATCTAAATGTAGGTCCTCCTGCCTCTTTTTGACAACTTTTTGTTTAAAAATCAGAAAAGTGGCCCATGAAGGCCCAAGGCAAGAAGAAGAAGAATGTTCCATGAACTTTTAGAAGTTGCTCAACCTTTCTCTACAGGATCCAGGATGGGCTTATTAATTCCTAGAATGGTGGAGTTCATCAAAGACCAGGAAGCAGGGAGAGAATCGGGACAAATCTAAATATGTTTATACAGCTTATTAAACAGCCAAACCCAATAAAAGGACTTTGTCTCCCCCACTGGCCTCCTGTGATGTGACACTGCGAATCAAAATCAAGATCTATGAGTAGAAGACACCCTTCTTATGGTTGTACCCCCATTATTGTTAAGCCTTACTAAAGTATCTCATTCTGGGAGAAAAGTAGCATACAAATTAAACAAACAAACAAACAAACAAACATCCAAGACTGATCTTTATCCAAAAGGGAAGGATTTAAAAAGCTCTTTTGCAGAAGGTGACATTGACTTTACAGTGCGGCCTGATTCAATATCAGATGTGGAGAAATTTGGACCTTAATTTGTTGCAAGTGTCACTATCCCTTTCTCTGGTAGGTAAAAGGGGAAAAGATACACACTTGGGTAGCTCAACAGTGAGAGCCAGTATGGTATAGTGGTTTGAATGCTAGACTACAACTCTTGAGACCAGAATCTGAATCCCTGCCTGGCTATGGAAACCTACTTGACCTTGAGCAAGTCACACTCTCTCAGCTTCAAAGGAAGGCTGAGCCAAACCCCTTCCAAACAAATCTCACCAACAAAACCCTGTAGTAGGTTCACCTTAGGGTCTACATAAGTTGGAAACGACTTGAAAGCATCCAACAACAAGCTCAACAGTTCTTTTGAATAATAGGAGAATATTTCAACGTATTGCCTAGGCTGGATGACACAATATACATCAGGAATGAAGTGAAATAAGGGAAGACAATGATCTTTTATTTGTAAAAATGCACTGGGAGTAGGAGAAGAGAGGCAGGAATAGGACTGGAAAAAATCGAAAAGAAACAAGTATTTAACTTTGGATCAAGACTGGAAATTGCTAGGAAGAGTGGCTGAATGGGGACAGCACTTTTGAAAACAAAGTCTTGTGCTTTAGCTCACACAGGGAGAAGGAAAAGCACAATGGTAAATTTCCCATGTCACGCTGACTAGAAAAACTGAAATTCTGCAACTTCATTCTTAGTGTCTTAAATGAGTGCATCTAGAATCAAATGTACACAAACAAGTATTTTAAATATGGAATTTTTGAAGTATACACAAAAGACATGTGATGTGTTAGCTATCATGATACAGTATTTAATGAAAAAAAAAAGCATCATGTTCTGTACTTTGATTCTAAGCACTCAAAATTAGAATGTATTTTAGTTTGAAGTATTTAAAAAGAATAATATCAAATTTTCCCCCAATCCTGAGCAGAATGCAATTATTCAAACAAAAACTAAATGATTTAAATCTTTTCTTTCCCCCATTGGAAATTTATTACTGTAACAAGTATTCTGACTGAGATTTTTCTATAGCTCTGGGTAAATAACAGACACCTAGGAATAGTGGAAACACCAGCAAGCTTCTTAAATTTGAGTTCCCATGTTTAGACATTTGCATATTAGGACAAAAGGGAACAAAGTAAGGTCTTTAACTGAATATAAAATCCAACTTATGGATATTATAGAGGTCTAGATTATCGGTGTACAACCTGTTTCCTTAAATGATTTGTATCCATTCACACTGTATCAGCAATTATACTGACTGCAAAGCCTTAACAAGGCTAGCACTGAATTCTGCCTAAATAAGAACTCATTTATGTAACCATGTAAACTATGAATCTGACATTAGACTGAGAAGTATATACTAACACCACAGAAGTGGTTAAAAAAAGAAAGAAGCAAAGCAAACCAAAATTATAGTCAGCAAGTTAACCATCTATGCTTGAACTTTAATGTCTTTCCACACTGTATATTTAACACAGAAATATTAGGAACCCAAATAGATTTAGCTTTGTTCAGTTTTGCTCTGTGCTCAAAGACTTGTTCATTTTCTAATATACTGTAAAACAATTTTAAGCTAAATGTGTCCTCATTATATTATGAGAAAGTTTCTAAAGTGAAGCATGCTTTCAACTAGTAAAAAATACACAAAACAGAAATAGTTCAGTAAAAAGTTACAGAATTATTATGAGGGGGACTGCTCATATTTTTGATAATGCAATACTGCACACATCTACTAAAGTACTAAAGTACTAAAGTAAACCCCTCTTTTTCTGGAACTTGATCTTTGTTGTGTGTATAGGGCTGTAAAAGATACACAAATGATGTTACTGATTATTATTTTCTAAGTCACAACACAGCAAGTTCCTTGGAGCATACAGAAGAACTTATGGGTGATTAATGGAGTTTCCATGAAATTAAAAGTACATTTAGTTTAATGTATAATATACATGAATTTCAAACATGCGTCCTCCTTTCCATTTTAGATGTGGACTTCACACCATTACCTGGATTTTGGCCTTTGAGGCTGAAGCCTATATGAATGTTTACCGTTTGCCATTTAATGCAAGAGAAGGAAAAATCCAGGATCCTAGAGCAATTAATCATTGCATTTAGGCCTGTTGCTGACTTTATTCATATTTGGCAGTGGGAATAGGTTACTGAACAATACTTCAAACACTGACAGGCATTCAAAGATGAGTAACAACTTTAGATCTTAAGAATTCATTTTTTCTTCTTCATCATCATTATTAGTATCTGTGTTATGGTGGACAAGCGGTTTGTGCTCTGGGTCTATGCCAGATGATGCATGAAGATCAGTAAACTTAATTGGATGGGGTTACTTCACTGAGGCAAGAAATTGTTGGGGATATTTTGCTGAACCAACTGTAAGAAATGTACAGGATTTCCAAGGAATCAAAGAGCAAGGGTTTACAGAATGAGAGTCCAACCAGGGCAGAGAATGGTAGGGTAGGAGAAAGGGAACTTGAAAGTAAATGAAAAGCACCTCTGTGAAATAACACAGATTTGTGCTACTTCAGAGGAGTGATACATTCTTCTTCTTGAACAGCAGAGTATACAACAGCAATTTCAGAATACAGATCAGATGCTTCCCACAGGAGGATGCTTAAAAACCAGAAACAATTACAAATAAATTATCTCAAACATTTGATTGATTTACATTATAGCATCTATCAGACAATACAGATTGTCACTGACACTTTATTATTGCAGACACTAATTCTCACCTGTTTCAGGGTCACTGAAGTCTGGCAAAGTAATTGTATTAAGCTGTCGTCTATCAGCAATGGCTCTGTCTAACAAACTGCTGCCCCGTCCAGAATCACTGTAGGAAACAACGTAAGGTATTACTCATGTAAAGCCTGAAAAGGAAATAGTGATGTTTAGGTTATGTTATATGATTTCTCAATATACAGAGGTTAAGGTGTCCTCTATCTGTCGGCAGGACAGAAAACAAACATTCCACTGAAAATGATTTTAAAGAGGCTAAACTATTTTCATACTGATTTTCACAGTATTTTAGAAGAGCTGAAATAGTAAAGATTAGGAAGGAAGTGTCACCATCACACTACCTTTCTGAGGTGGTGAGACTGCATGCTCCTGTGAGGCAAAGGGTATGATGATGGCAACAGTGCTGCTGATACAGTCTCCCATGTCAGACAGACTTTTGCTGGAGACCCAGATTAAATGTGTCAAACAGTTACTGGGCAGCAGCAGTAGTGGAGGGTGACATGGTGGCCACACTGCTCTGGTTAAATTTTAAAGTAGCTGCTGGCTGGATTGAGAAGTTATCAAATTTTCACCTCCAGCCAGCTACTTCTTTTAAATTTAACCAGAGCAGTGTGGCTGCCACAGCACTGCTATCATATATGACCCAAACATCAGTAACACTCATTACAATTTGGGCAAGAGGCCACTTTCAATAATATTTATTTATTTACATTTATATACTACCTCTCTATAAAAACAAGACAGTATACCCAAGAAGATCTAATCATAAAATATTAAATGCAGCAACAGCCATTGCTACCACAACTACTGTTACTCTCCCTAGTACCACCATTACTGGTACCATCAGAATCTATGAAAATCTCACTTACCACAAAATAAAAGGTCTCTATCCTAGGAGTCTTACAATTAAAAACATACACAAGTGAGACAAGAGTTGAAGGGGAGGGAAATCTGTGCAGGTACAGACAAGGAACAAATACAGGTTCATCACTTTTACAATAGGGTACTAGGACTAGGAGTTGTTCCAAGAGCTTCATGGATTTTGAGGAGGGACATAAAAGAAACTAGAGAAGAGGAGCACAGAAACATTCTAGGAGAAAGTAATAAATAAAATGTGGAATTGTTTAAGGGACTAGAGATCTTTGGACACTTGATTTCCCAAGTTGGATGACTGAAAGTCTCAGGAGAGTAGAGCATAAGGTTATAAGAGAACTGAAACAATTGTCATTGGAGGGATACAATAACCAGTTCTGAAGGCAAGGATAAGATGCATGTACAGGCTCCAGCTGTGGCCAGGAAGTCAAAGTAGCGATTAAAAAAAAAAAGGAAATCACATGTGAGGTGAGAATTTTTTGCATTAGAGTACAGAGACCTATGAGTGGCCCAAGGTGAGAAGATAAGAGAGAAGACTTTATAGAGTCATAGAATCATAGAGTTGGAAGAAACCAAAAGGGTCATCGAGTCCAACCCCTTGCCATCCATGTCATTCTCTGTCATGTGTTGTACCTACACCTGGTATTTTTCCTTGGAAAAGTCAAAGGAATTACTGAAGCAGTCCACATCTCATCTGGATCAATGTCTATTTATGCTCTTCTAACACATTTTGATGTAGAGTAGTCAGTGACTCAGTGAAAGATATTTCTGATAATGTTTATCTAACCATCAAAAAGATACCAGTCCTTCCCACAACTTGATATACATTTATCAACAGATTTGTTTGTGAGTGCAATTACAACAAAGCAAATCCACTTATGAGGGTCCCACTCTGACACCTGAAAAGATAGGTGGCCAATTGTCCCACCAATATCACCTTGCAATTCTGCCTTCTCTGTCTGATGTATCATGCCAAAAAAACTTGCTTGAAAGTAATTCATGGTCTTCCCTTTATATGTGAGGTCTCCACATGGGAAAAGATTAAAGTCTCATCCTGACATAAACTCTACTGGAGCACCCAATGGTACACAGGCCAGGAAAAGGGCACGATTGCCCCCTGACTGAGGCAGTAAACTACAGAGACTTGCACAGATGCAGCACAAATGGATATGGCTATTCAAAAAAACAGCTGCTATGTTTGTTGTTAAACTAAATTTCAATTTAAAAACTTTCTTCTTTTCCAAAGAATTTGGAATTGAAGTTTATTGCTTTATAATCTTGCATTGTGATTACATGTATCTATCAGTTTGCTTTGTATTATATTACATTGGTTTGTATATTTCTAGCTGGGTAATTTGCTTTGTGATTGTATTAGTTTTCTATTTTGTGTTACATCTTCCTTCCAATGCCTGTGTGTGCGTGTGTTTCTCCATTACATCTATATTTGGTTGTTGTCTTTAGAATTCCTTGTGCACATCTTTTTTTTTAAAAAAAATTAATTCTGGTAATTCTGGTATGGTCTATTAAGATTTTAATCTGTACTTTTTTGCAAATTAACTACTCTTAATTACAGACATGTATACAAAAGCATTTCTGTACTGAATCAATCAAAATCATAATAATGATGATTAATGAATGTCATCACGAGAATTTATAAGTGTGATTGTCTCCTTTACTGTTGTCATAATTAGGGTATTAATTGTTGTCTACTTTTAAATAAATGAATTCTTAGAGGGTTTTTTTGGTAAATAATTAGTACAACATTTAGGACAGAAAATTAAAAATTATACCCTAATTGGCTTTGTAAAATGTAGCAAACCCAGGTAACACATTATGCTTTTCAAAAACTGTATTTTCCTTTGCAGTGGAAATAATTCAGCTTCTCTGATTCACAGTAGTTGTAAAATTCATTCCAATCTCCACTATAATCATTATTAGAAAGTATTTTTTAATAGGCAAGAGTACATAAAGCTCATCAGAAAAGCAATGACTGAAAATGACTAGATCTTGAAACAACATTAAGAAAAGAAATTGGGAGGTATAAACACAGTTGCGTGCATACAGATATTATGTTGAATTAGGTGTAAAAGGAAACTGTCAGCTCAAATGAGCAGTGTTAGACATTCAAATTCTAAACACCCCAAAAGCAGCAGGGTTATTTTTATAATGGTTTTCTAATCTTATTTAAGACATTGTCAAATTCAGACCAAGAGCTGACAATGTGAATTCAGTTTCATATCATTTTCTTGATAATAATTTGAAACTGTGCAACTTCAGCTGCATCCCTGAAACCAAAGGTGCTATCCATTATCAAGCAGAACCAGCACATTCCAAACTGATTAGCATTATGGCTCTCCTTCCCATCTCAGCACAGAATCACTCCCTGAAGTAAGTAATAGGGCTGTATTGGTTTTAACTCATGCACCAACTTGTCCATGTGTGAGAAATGCATCAGCAACAGCATGGTAACTGCTGTAAGATTTTAATCCTATTAATTGGAAGAAAGGAAAAGTATTTATAAAACAATATGTTTTAATGGTTCAAATCACCAGCCAGAAAATATAGATGTGTCTGTGAGCTTGTTTCACAAATGGCTGTGTGATACAAAACTGACAAATTATACTTCCTCCCTCTATTTGTGGAATGCAGCAATATTTGAAAGAGAAGAGAGAAGGTATGACTAGTATCCAAGAGGATGACATATTAAATAAATGTTCCATCTTGAAACTGTCATTTAAAAAGTCTGTAGGTCATCGCAGACAATGACTGTTTTAGTCAAGTTAAAGGAACTGAAGTGTGACCGGCATCTACAAGGCTAATGAAGGTACGCTCACTGAGCTAGACATGGGCGCAAGCATTTACTCCAAGTCAGTTTTCAACTGGCATCAAAAGAGAGCTACGTGAAGGCTGTTAACTCACAGCAGGACCAGAGCTGTTACAAACTGGTTCTTACAGAATCTGAAAAGAGAAATATGATACACTGCATGGCAGAATTTATTTATCTGATAATATCATATGGATTACTATTCTGAAGTGGCTTGTTATGATCCAGTACTGCTGTATTCTTTGCATTCTTACTTAATATCTGGCCTTTAGGAATTAAAAAAAGTACTTGAATAAAACTTGGGACAACCATATGATCTGTAGGAATAAGCTTTTCCACCATCAAATTTTTCATTTTGCCAAACAAAGCTTTATAAAACATCCCTGTCTTTTTACGAAAAGCTAATCAGAATCTCTACTACTTGTACTGAGCCTTCAAGCAATGTCTTTGGCTGATGGAAAGTCATGATGCAAGATTGGTTTCACTAATTCCTTATATAAACTGAGGATGCATTAATATTGTTATTCTAATTCAACTTCCTTTCATATGTCCCCAAAACATAACCCACACTCTTCCCTGGCCCTTTTGTTTCCTATTGTTAAGAACAACTCAAGTCGAGAGGTTCAGATTTTTTTTCTCTCAGTGAAAATACAGAAATAAAGTCAGTCCTGTTCACATTTATTGTAACTGCCACAGAAAAAAAAGGATAAGAAGAGATTTTTTTGTAACTCACATGAAATTTAAACTGGAACAATACAATATCCCACAAACAAAATTATATTTATATGCAATGGGTTTAAAATAACAATGACATGATTCGTGACACACATGAATGGATTTACACGGTCTTACCTGGGGTTAGTGAGATTGTAACAGGATTTCCAGATTTGCAACATATGTTTACAAGTAAGGAGTGCCTCATCTGGGCCCCTGCAGAGTGATTCCAATTTGACTTTTGAAAACAATAATCTGAATTGGGAGAGAGAAAAGAAATTTTTAAAAATCAGCATGAACTACCTTTCTAGAAAAGAGTTTTCTCACCATTACTGATCATCTGCCCAAAGAATGTGCAGGTGCAGCAGATAATTACTACAGTCATAAGTGATGCAGAGCGATAGGGAGATCATAAAAGTCTGGTCAAGGCCCCTCCAAACACGCTGTAACACACACATGCACACACACATGAGATTGCCACCATACAAAACATTATGGGAAGAGCTTCCTAAAAGGAATAAATTTTAATTCATGTTCTACAGTGCAAACTCAGACATTTTGTTTGGAAATAGCAAGTCAGCACCAACTTTTTAGAAAACAGCTTTTGGATACCGATCAAAACCAAACATAATTGTGCATTCTGAATTTGAAGAACCTGACTTGTCATCCAAAACTGATTTTCTACTAAGCTTTACAGCAGGGAAAAAGAAATTATTACCATCCTGACAAAACTATCCTTCAATAATGCAACAGTTTCTTTTGACTACCATGTCTTTTGCTAAAGTCTATGTGCCACAAAATTAAATTGGAAAAAAATGGAAAGAAAATGAAATATCATAAGGTTACATTTGAAATTAAATTAAATTCATTGAGGTTCCAAGTAAGAAACCCATGTGGTCAACCATGCTATCTATTCCATTATTATTGTATATTTGAATTAACTATGTAGACTGAGGGATTGATACCTACCTAGAATGAATGATCAGGGAGACTGCTGAAGAAGCAGTCTGCAATCATTGGTATATTCTCTCATACCAACCGATCAAGGCAAGAGATGAAACTTCCAAATCATGGCGCTGACAGGATTCCAGCTTTTGAACCCGTTCATTCTACATAGTTACAGCACTATAATTCCACTTGTACTGCCACAGCTGCATCATATTGCATCCTGGGATTTGTAGTGTGTTGAGGCATTAGCACTCTCTGGTTGAGAATTCTAAGTATCTCTCTAAGCTGTAAATCCCAGGATTCCATAGAATGCAGCCCAAGGCAGTTAAAGGGCAATCATGGTGCTATACTTGTGCAGTGTCAAGCTATTTGATAGTTCATGGCAATATTGCTAGGCATATCTTGTTAGAAGAATTAGAGGAGATCTGTTTGCATGGGAACTAATACTTAAGACATATTCCTCAAACCTTCTCAATGAGACAAAATCAGCTAAGGAAAATGTAACTTAAGTGGCTGTTTTTAGGAGAAAATATATACTGCAGATGTCAAGTTTGAGTCAGAGACCTATAGAGCGAGTGCAAAGTTTGGTCTTTTTTCCCAGGGGATCTGCAGGAAAGATTTGTCTGCTGGTATTTGAAAATACCCTAAGATTTCAATGACCTCCCCCTAGAGGAAACCAAGCCTATGTAAATTCTGTAGCCTATGAACAAGTGCAAAAATACAATAAACTATAACAAATTAGCACCATTGATTAATTGGCAATCAACCCAATGACTTCTGAATGCATCAACAGGCAGTATTTAAATTGTAGTATACTGTCAGAACACTATCACACAGCAGGGAACTTCTTGGGGAGACTGAGCCGAGAAGATCACAACATCAGAGAAAACTAGGTATCTGGCAGCAGATACACATCGAAAATCTCTGGGTTCTAAATCAGTTCAAAATGAAAGAGGAATTTGTAGGGCAAAAATGGCAGGTAGCTTATTTTCCTCTGATAGATACCCTTTCCTTTATTTACCAGTATCATGAGTACCACTCGTAGCCCTCCAACGGTTGGAGTGCAGCTCCTATCATTCCTCACTGCCACTATGCTAACTAGGATTAACAGGACTTCCAACAACTTACCCCTGTCTTTACTATGACAAATGTAAGCTAGGGAAATGCAGTAGATGATGGAGAATTTCAGAAGAAAAGTGGTGAGGAAGGGAAATGTTGAATAACTCCTTCCTAGACTCTCCCCTGAAAACTGCATCTGCCTGAACACCTTGCAGCTGGTTGGCGAAATGTGCTTCTTCCCAGATTTGTTTTGCCATCAAACATTCAATTCATCCTTCAGAAAGAGGAGTTTTTCATCATCAGGAATACCTCAGAAGAAAATATCTATCATCGCTAAATTTAGATTTATTTTATTTATTTCTACTACCAAAAATATAGCATTTTCCTAAGCACTTGAAGTGCATCATATATATCTTGGCTACAGTCTTTACAACATCCCTATAAGGTAGGCTGGTTTTATTCTCCTCTCCCTCCCCACTACATTTGACATTGAGACTTAGCATGAAAGACCAATGAAACAGCTCATGACTGAGAGGAAACTGAATCAGGAATTTCTTATTCACAGCTCATCAGGACAAACTAATTCTTTTTACAAATTGACATTTTCAGTATTCCATCATTCGGCAAAATGTTTTCAACAAGAAACTCCATCAAAAAACTGTTATTTTCACTTTAGCTATTTGTAATGGAGCTTTTTATTCCCCCTTATTGACCCTGATACAAAGAACAAAAGAAACAAGATAAAGAACATTATGAGCTCATCAGCCTTACAAGGAGATTAGGAAATTTCATTTTTTTAAAACAAATCAGATTAATGAAAACAAGCAGCCTCTCCTTCATTTTTGTTCCAGCTGGTATTTCATTTCTTTGTTACACTTTAAAACTGTCCAATAATCATTATCACTGTTCTCTGGACAGTGTATAGGTATATTAGAAACACAAGATACAAACAGCTATAAATACAACACATAAAATATGTTAGGGCGATCTGGCTGTGACATCTGTCACCCCACTGATCACAAGGATTGATAAAATAAAATACAAAATGATAAAGACAATAGAGAACATAAAAATAATATAAAGCCAGCAGGAAAAGAAACAAGTGAAAAGATCTAAAAACAATTTTAAAAAATATTTAAAATATCTGGGAGAATATAGCAGGGTCTTAACTTGCTGCCTAAAGGATCTTAGTATAGGTGGCAGGTGACTTTGCACTGCTAGGGTGCTGTCATTGAAAGGGCCATGGTCTAATCAGCTCATCCTCACCATGCTTGAAAAAAACACCCAACGGACAGCTTTGACCAACGACCTCAGGATCTGCCTAGCACGTTTAACATAGTGTCTGAGAAGACGGCTGTGCTGTAGATTAAACAGACATACTGTATTTCACAGTGAGAACTCTAAAAGTAGAATACTACATTGTCATTTACAGTTCACAATTATTATGCTGAAAGTAAAATTCCCAACGTCATTCACAATTCTAGTGCTTAAATTTTGCACTAGGGATGGAAAGAATATTTCCTCAAGGAAATAAATCAAAAAGAGGTTTCTTGATTGTCCAGAAAATGAGAAGAAAATCTTCCTGCAGCCTTGTTTCTATTCCCCTCCCTCAAGGTTTCAAACAGACTCTCCACCCAAGACTTTTTACTGCTCTCCATAACTATGTGGTGGCCAGGGGGATGGGCGGGGGGGGTAGCACAGGACCATTGCCAGCTGTGATCTGATAGTGAAAGCCCAACAGCATCACCCTCCAGGATATATGGAGGATCCCCAGGGGATGCTGCAGAATGTCTGAATCATTGTACAATGATTCTTACTCCACCTGCCCCAGTCACTACCTGGCCATGTCAAGGGAAGGGGACAAGGGGAAAATGAGGAAGGATGGTTGTTGCCAGCCATGTTCTGACCTAGCTGTCAACAGTGATCTCCACCCAGTTTCTCCCTGCCTCCTCTATCAGTCATGACTTGGCCACGCTGTGAGAGAGGGAAGCTGAATGAGGATTATCATTACCACTGTTGACAGCTATGTCCTTACAAAATCTCTCAGTGGGAATTTCTTCTAAAACTGTGAGGTATTCCAAGATATTCTTGCAGGAAGGAGATAGTTTCTTCACTTGGCTTTCCCTCTCCCCTCCTCCCATCCACTTCAAGGCTATGTTGGTGGGTGGGTGGGGGGCAGGAAAAAAAGATAAGTCGGGGGAAACTGTCTCCTTTCTGCAAGAATATCTTGGAAATCTGTGCAGCTTTAGAAGATGTTTCCACAGAGAGGATAGATTAAATTAAATTATTCATTCTCCCCTGCAGGAACAAATAAACAAGTACATCCCTATGCTGAACATACAGGTATACAGAAACTGCAAGAATTACTTACATAAAGTTTTCTGGGTATTCACTCAAGGCCATGTCAATGATATTCAGAGCATCATGGTAGTGTTTCTGAGCTGACAGCAAGAGGGCAAGCAGATGCAAAGAATTAGCATCATCTCCCTGAAGCTGAAGAGCCTGGCGAACATAACCCAAAGCTTCTGGTATCTATTTGAAAGAAAAACTGAAAGGAGTTATTACCACCACACATAATTATATGTACAGACTATGAAAAATGGGAATAAAAAGTACCTTCCAAAGATGTATTTTAGACATCAACTACGGGGGGGAAATGTGGGATTTTTTTTTAAAGTCCTCCACTGCCAAACAGTGTCAGGCACCAATGATTTTGTTGCTCATTAGCTATGGAAAGTAGTTGAACTATTTTTCACCATCTTGTTCAAATCAGTTTCCTAAGACAAATTTGAAAATTTCTCCTTGCCACACTTCTCATGAAGGAGAAGTGGGGTCATGCTGAACTGTGAGTACTTCCAAAGTCAACACAAAGCTGGGGATATGTCTGGACTTCGAAAAAGCAATTCTGGAAACATAAATGTTCCCCAGAACTTCAGCAGTGGCACAGGTCTGTAGGAGTTACAACAATTGCCTCAGCAATACAAGCCTGAGGCAATAAATCACACATCTTCTTTACTTGTCTTTATACACACATTTTCTTAGACAGCAATTAATAGCAAAGATTCCCTTATGTCTGGTGCAGCATGAGGATACTATTTAGAAGAAGGGAAGAAAATACTTCATAAACAGACAAAGACAAGAAGGTGCTAGATCTCATTTCAGGATGGGATCAGGAGAGGGAGGCCAATTGTGAAATAAAATTATAGCATTTCCACACTATGGAAATTAAATACTTCATAGAAATGCTTCTTTCAAAAGCAGACCTTTTGTTTGAGGCAAACCCCACTAGTATTCTATTTCTTTATATATTGAATTAGAAGAAAGAATAAGAATGGGTATGGACACCCAAAAATGTACAATATGCAACACAACTTATAATTTATAAATTTTACAAGGGAATTCTGCTCACACACATTTATGCACACCACATCTCTGCTAGCATCTAGATTTTATTAAACAAATGAACTTGAAAGAAAATGAGTACAATTCAGTTAACCATTTTAGTTACTACTATAATCAATTCAGCTTTTAAAAACATTTTTGAACTAACCTGCCGGGATATAGCAAATTGCAAAGCTAGATAAAATGCTGCCAGGTGATCAGTTGGAGACAAAGTATGTGCTCTGAAAAACATATTCAGCTCATTAGTATTCCTTAAATGGCTAGGTCTTCCTCTATATTTACACATTTTATTGTAGCATACCAGCAAAGAATGAATTCTACTCCCACTGCTTGTCTTACTCTACTCCTTACTATCTAGAAATTTGTTTTCTTAGTTTACTTCTTGGCCTACTTGGCATTCCTCTGTAATGTCACTTTAATCATCACCAACCTGTTAGCCACAAAGATCATGTAAGAACAGTGGATGTTCATAATCAGAAAAGGACATGCTGATAAGACTGATATGCCCTACTGAGAGAGCAGAGGTCTATTGATTTAGATTGAAAGGAGTACTTATATTTACCCATATCCTCCCAGCAAAACTGCAGTCATAGATTAGTAACATCTTCAGGTCATCTGCTATCCATCATTCAAAAATGTAATATTTTCAAACCATTTGTTTAAAAACCCAGGCCAATAGCCAAGCAAACCACAAACTGATTTTGTTACGACAAATTAATAAAAGGAGTTGCTTCCTACATCGATGATACTGTAAAGGACAAAAAATATACAACATGGATCCAGCTACAATTCCCTTTTACACTAAAGCATTTGAAATTCCCTATTAACATTAAGAGATATATGACCTGACACTGTAAATTAAAACAGTGTGTGTGTGTTTGTGTTTATATCTGTATATGTCTATGTGTGTGCATCTGTATGCAGGCTTAGGATAGAGACATAGCTACTTGTAACAACTGAATAATATGGTACTTTCAACTGTTTTTCAGTGGATGTTTCAGGATGTGTAATGCTTGCTATGAGGGAGCTTCTGATGCTCCATATATAATGTTCAGGAGAAATTAATATTTTATTCACATTAAAAAAAATAAATTAAAAACCTGAAAAACTGATTGCTTAGGAACTTAATAATGGGATACAAAGGTTTTCTCTTACAAGTGACTGTTTCAAAAATCCAGCTAAAGCCAGGAGTAAATCAAAGTTGTTATCATCTGGCAGCTGCCCAGAGATCGGTACTGCATCATCAATTTCAGATCTCAGTAAACAGTCTAGTAATAATCCAGATTTAATACTGCTTGCAGAAATGCATGTCATGCCATAAGAGATAACCGAGATGATGGCATCTGTAATTAAATGGAGTAAATATATAATATAGGTAAATCCACATTTTCCGCTTATGGAGGATCATGACTAGAGAGAAGAGTGAATTTCTCCTGCCATTCTATTACCAAAATGGTTTACCTTCCACCTGCAGGAAGGAATTAATTTTAGGTGTGCTTTGGTAATTTGAATCTATAAATATATATGCTCTCTTTTAGGGTAAAAACAACAACAACAACAGAAATAGTAGTATTAGTAATTGAAGCAGCAGCAGCAACAGTAGCAGAAGCTTATCTATGACTACTGGACATTCTTTATGCCTGCAGGACATATACCTGACCCAAAACTCCTTTCAGTCCTTTATAGCTTTATAATTCTAATCTACAACTAGAGGTTAATAATGATGTGACACAGTGAATAACTGCAATATTTTAAAATCTGACAACCCAGTAGATGGAGGTTATTTATGTATTACATGTCAGTTCCACCTTCCTTCTTCCTCAGAGCTGAGGAATTGGCATATGGTTCTTCCTGCCCTTATATCATCATGTAACCCAAAGTCACCTGTGGACTTCATGGGCAAGTGTGGACCTGAACTCATACTTCTCCAGCTCTAGTCCATTCTTCTAAACTTCATTTTTAAGTGTAAAACCCAGATGGATATAAGCAAGGTCATTTTTTTTTGTCTGAAAGAAGGAGTCTTAAGGGACTAAGAAAAGAAAATATTTTTTTCCATGAAGGAAACAGGTGTGAGACAGAAAGTGTATGAGTGTGTGAGAGAGAACACCAGCTTAGGACTCAGAATGAGAAGGCATCCACATATGAGCTATGACAAGGGAGAGCAAAGCAACAACAGCTAATTCACCTTCTTTCAGCAGCTCTACAGCTAGGAAGAAAGTGGTTATACTTATATCTAGCTAGAAGTGTTCCACTAACTTATAAATCTAAGATACCATCAGGCTCTGAGTGGCAGACTGTGGGCCCATTGATTTCAGTAATGAGTCTTACTCTTATATTATTGGTGTGCATTCTTTTGATAGAGCTTTCCTCTTTGTTAAATTGATTCTATTCTTTACACTTTATGATAATCAGGTAAAAAGTTTAGGATCGTGGAACGCTCTCTCATTCAAAGGATACAGGTAAGCAGGTGGAAACAATAGTGAAAGATAACAGGACACTCCCCAGTTATTGAGAAGCCAATAGGTATCTGTGTGTAACCACAAGTTTGTAGAATCTTTGGTTACTGAAAATACAACTCGGATTTTAATAATACTTTATTTCAACCTTCAGGCTATGCACCAGTGTAAATTCACGAGAAACATGTAAATCATGGTGAAGTCTTGTTATTTTCCCATAACTGTTCTCAGAACAAATGCACTTAAATGGTTTAAAATACTTGCATTCAGTCTAATATAATGATACGAATACCACATATTATTTACCAATTTTTGGGTTGCTATTCAGGGCTGTGCATTCTTTTAGAAGGAGAAATTGTGAATGCAGATAAAGCATTATTCTTTAAACAGATGTTGAGTAAATGTTATTTGCTACTAGCTGATAACAAAAATATCTTTAATAATGAAATCAGAGGAAATCCTTTGGAATCAGACTGGATTTGTCAGTAGTAGTTGATGAAGCAAATGTTAACACAATATGTTCTGTACTCATGCAAGCAGACTCCCAGAGGTAAAATCCATATTACATAACCATTTATAAATATCTCCTTTAAAAAAATAAACATAAGGTTTTTCATTATTGACAGATGAATGAAAAGATAAACACCCACTCACCTTTGAAACGCAAGAAGAGCCTTTCGCTGCAGGACTTCTTGTATGCCTCTCAAAGAAGCTAAAAATGGGATTTAATTAGCAAAATTTAAATCAAGGCTTTCAACCACATATCTAATACAAAAACTTGCATTGTAGAAACATTTGCACAAAAATACTTCATTTTTATCATTTGACAATAAAAGAGGCACTACATAACCAATGTAACTTTAATATAAATGTGACAATGCTTTTATTGTAACTGTATTGCAGTACATGTTACTGCCACTTTACCTTTATGGATAGGTCTGATTTACTCACCATCTGTAGCTTGTAGGCTGTAAGTCAGTCCTAGAGCTAAAAAACCTTTGGCTTTGAACTCTGATGTTTTGTCCCCTGCATCAACCACTATTTTGGCAAACCTTTCTGCTTCTTCTAGCTAAAAAGAAAAAAAAATGCACCTTTGTATGAAACTAACAATGGGCAAAATCCAGCCTGATCCATAGCTTTTCAGAAACATGGATCATTTTAGAATCAACCAGACTTCAGAAGACATCTGGGTTTGATCCTATACTGATTGTGGGGTGGGACAGGCTTAAGGATTGGTTTCTAAATGCCTATTTTTACATTTTATCTCATTATTATATAATTACAGAAACTTACACGACCAGTGTCTCAATGTGAAGCAGCTGCAAAACACTACATACATTACTTTTACTTCTCTAGAGTAAAGGCAGGACACCTAATTCAATTTCAAAACAAGAAATCTACAACAAAACCAACATCAGTTCATGTAAATGCTGATACTACAGATTGAAAGAAACTGAGCAGCCATCATCCAAATGATCCATGGAACAAAGGCTTCAGTGCCACAGCTGTACATGTGACTTTTCATCATGTGCGTACAAATGAAAAGAGAACCATGTTTGTTCACTGTACTGAAACTACCTGCATGCAGTTTATGGCCTTCTTCCTAGATGGAAATGTTATCTACGAACTGAGTGGTGATTCTTCCAAAGTTTGAAAATGTTGCCTGGAATAAACATAGCTCATAATACACAAATGTATTTCAAAGTAAGCTCTATTATCCCTGAAAACAGATTTCTGCTTCTGACTGAAGGTACGATTATAACGAGCTTTTACTTCTATACTGAATTTATTACTCTGTGTCTATCCTTCAGACTAAGTCTCAAAAAGGCAGCAGCTAAGTTGGTGCATGTTTGGTTTGTTATAAATAGTTTTTAAAATAAATAAATAATATTTATGTTTGACCAAAAATGCTCCAAAGTATGCAGTAGTTAGCACTAATAAGAATAAACTGATCAGGAGTTATGCATACTCAATAATTTCAAACCAGTTTAAAAGTCCCAGCAAAGTACCATTCTCCAGCTATTCTCCATTGCTGCATACAATTGCCAGACCATTTCCTATTTGAGCCCAAGCTTACCCATCTCTAGCAAGCTTATATGTTCTTGCAAATCTAACCTTTTGAACTAGCAATAGTACTCACTGAGGCTAAATGAATTCAACAGAAATAATCCCAAATGTATAAAAAAACCAAATGTTCCCGCAACAAAACCAAAGAACAAAAATCACAGCAGAAACATATATATATGTGTGCGTGCGTGCAAGAAGTTATTCTTTTTGACTCACAGACTTACCCAATGAAGGGATCCCATACATAATTTGGCAGCAAGAAGTGGGATTGTGGGATCATCTGGCTTCAACCGAATACATTCTTTCAAGACTTTCACAGCTCGAGCAGACTGTACAAAAAAAGGGCTCCCAGTAAGACAATCATGGTTTCAGAAGATAGTAAGAATTTTGCAATTTGCTGTTTTTAACCCCTTCCAAGTATAAACAAATAAACAGTACAAATCTCAAACAGAAATTGATTTCATGATATAATCAGCAATTACAAAACTGATGTTAGCTTTTTCAGCCATTGCAAACTATGCAATACAACCAGCCGAGGAAATGTGGCTGCTCCCAGTTATGTATATAATTCTAGAACAACAGTGCCACATGTAAACTTCAGTTAAAGTACGCTGGCATATACTAAATTAAAGAGGAATGTCAAATGGTGACTTCCACTGATGAAATAGCACAATCCAAGAAAAATGGAAGGGGAGACCTCCTGAACCCTTCTGTAACCCTACTATATGAGCCTGTGTGTACTTTGCAGAGGAAGGCTTTCTCTTAGTCCCAAAACTATCCCAAGCATTCGGTGAGGACATGCGAGAGACAGTCTCCTCCATGGCAAGTCGTAGAATTCCCCTCTCTGGATCCGCTTGGTCCCCTCTCTGCTGTATTTCTGCCAGCAGACGAAGACCCTTTCATTTTAGGAGGCATTTGATTTTTACTATGTTGTGGCAAGCAGAGTTTTTAATGGGATATAATGTTTTTATTTTATTATGTTTTAAATGCTGTTGTTAACTTGTGTTTTTAAAATCAAAGTTCAGATTAATTCTGTTTTAATGTTTGTATATCCAACTTTCTCCCAAAGCTGACACTCAAGATGGCCAACAAAAAGATTAAAAACAGGTTAGTAAGAACTAATAAGAACTAATTGCAAAATCTATCAGTACCCTGCCACTCGCTTAACTATGACTCTAGCTCCCCCCCCAATCCAGCATTTGTTACTTTACTCTCCTTTAGAAACCAAGAGGCTGGTCTTTAATAAACAAAGAAAAGAGAATAGAAGGGGAAATATTTAAAGCAGAGAATTAGTAAAGGCTTATTTCATAGCTCTGCCCATTCGGTAATCAAGTATTTTGTTCTCCTGAACATGGAAAGAGTGAGGGAACCAATATGGCGTCCAGGACAAAACACAGGACAAAGACAGAGACTGAAATCACAACTCATGTGGGGATTCATTTTTACATATTATCTATGGTTTTAAAGTGATTTTAAGTTGTATTTCATTTGAAATAAAAAAAAAAGGCAATTAAACTGTTTTCTGTAGAATATTGAGCCACAGCACAGCACTTGTGTGGCTACAATTTTAGTAAGCTTTGCAAAAAAAAATAAAGGTTGTGGTTTTTAGTTCTTTACTGATAAATCAAGCTATAGCACAATCCTGCACCCAGTTACAAAGATGTGTAAGTAGGATCACTAAGGCATACCACATTAAAGCCAACTAATAAAACCTCAATAAAGTAAAATGTACCAAAAGACCTACTTTTCCTGCAGCCATTAAGGACAGTGCAAACTGATACCAAAGATGAAATTCTTCAAAGGCAAACTTCATAGCTCTTTCTAAACACTAAAACAAGAACAAGCAAACAAGAATAACTATTGTCAGTTATTTAACTAGTACTGTGCATCATCCCAGTTATACTCCTGACTGACAGTACTGCCCATAAGCAAAGAAAAAAATATATTATAAAGACCACTTTTTAAAATAGCTGCATAAATTAGGAATAAGTAAAAAAACAAACAAGCCTATGTACTCTAAGCCAGGGAGAACAATGCAAATAATTGAAAGCTATTTTTTTTTACTATGAAATACAGATAAATTGAGGGCTGCATAACCCCACAAAAGTATTTTCGTTACAATTTCATTTACGTCTTTTTTTTTGAAGAAATTTTCTGTTCATCTTCTCTCTCTGTATGGCCTATCATACATAATCTCTCTCCACTTTCTACAGCACTTGAGGTGGGCCCCCCCTCTCTCTCATTATCCCTTTTCTTCTCCTAGTACGGCATGATGTATATTCTCCAACCCATAATATGTGGTCAGCATTTTGGGTGGGGGAAAACAGAAATGTTTGGGAAAATGGGGAAAATGCAGTATTAACATCCTTTACAGATTGAAAATCACTTTGTTACTCTATGAACCTACAGTATGCTACATATAACTTGTTTCGGCATAACATTTTCAAGTTTGGTATGTCAAAAGTACAGTTTATTTAGAAAACAAGTACAAATTGAATTTGTTTCCAAGGGTTTTTTTTTTTTCCTTACAAATGGAACTAACAACCTCTTTGGTTTAGCCAGGTTATGAGAATCAAGCAAGAGAAAGACAGATAATGAAATCATCCATGTTAGTAAAACAAAACTAAACAAGCACTGAGAATTGCTGTCTGCTGGGGCAGGGGAGATTGGCATTGTATCCTATTTCTACCCACTGGTAACAGTTGTTCCTTTCTTGCCTGGAAACTTGCTATGGACTATTTGCCAATGTCTTACACACTGGCACAAATCTATGGACCATCACTCTTGAGTAGCACTACAGCACATAGTGTTACAAAAAAAGTCTACTTGCTACATAGTTTTCAGAAATAATGTGAAGACAGTAAATCTATGAAAACCATGTCTCTAAAATTTTATTCATAATTGTATCAGAAAATATTCCATAATCCATTTTTTTATTTTTTTCCAGAAAAAAAGACATTTAAAAAAAACTTTCTCATGACCCCCACCCCCACCCACAGAGCTTTATATCCCTAATAAAAACACTGATTTCATATATAGGTCTCCAATCAATTCCATCAGGACATGGTTTGTCTTTGTCTCTATTTATAAGAGAGAGTAACTGGCATAACTGGAAAGAATTACAGTATTTGCATTTATTAGGAATTCCTGTTCCATAATGTCACCATATATCATATAGCTTGTTGGACTTGTTTCCCCCTTTAAAAATGAAATAACGTAACTTTTTTTTCCTTTTTTGCCAGCAACTTAAATATTTACTTGTCAACATAACTGGTAAGATCTGAAAGGGAAAACTTAATTTTGGCACTGCCATTGTTTTGATGGAAGCTATGCAATCTACACAAGATTGCTTCAGTTTTGTTCATCTATACAGGTTTTGTATTTGAGCCATGAGTTTTAAATATTCAGTTTCTAGATATCCTACCAAGTTTTAGGTATGAAGACTCTCACGTAGCTTTAATATCATTATACCTGTTTTAATCTGGTGAGCATTTGCAGAAGAATCTGACCTTTTTAGAGAAATCCCTACAAAGAATGCTTAGTAGTTCTTCCACTTAATTTGAAAACCTACTATCGCCTTGTATTGATCTAATTCATAAGGTACTGCTCTGAACAAGGCTATATCATCTCCAAATACGTCTGTTGTGTGGCACAATCCTCCTACAGCAATACTTTTAATCTAAGGACCATTTCAAATGAATTCTGAAATGGGCATGGATAAGGGGCATGCTGCTTTGCACCCTGAGCCAGTGCAAATTCCACTGAATTATAAGAATTTGCTTTCACTTTAGCTTTCTGTCAATAATTCATTTCTAAGGGCCTTTCCGCCCTATACTGTTATAGTGCTATTTTTCTACTTTCAACATCCTGTGGAATTCTTGTAGTTTACTGAGGCCAAAGAGCTTCTGGCTGAGAATTCTAAAGGCCCTTCCCTAAACTGCAAACTCCAGGATTCCACAGGATATCGAAAGTGGAGTAACAACACTATGACAGTGTAGTGTGGAAAAGCCCTTAGATGAAGGACAGGATCCCCCATATCCAATCATAAAAGAATCCCCATTCTAATCTGTCAAATACTTTAAGATTGTTAAGAGCTTTCTTATTTTTGTTTATCAAAGTACTTGTTACAGAGCATATCTCTTTTGGTGTTAAGATATTTGCTTTTGTGACATGCAGCCCATTTGATTCTTTTTTAAGGTAAGATGTTGTAAACTTATTTAAAAAGCTAAAACAGATGTTAATAATTTTGTACCTGATTTTATCATGGAAATTAGATAAAAGAGACCTAGTTAACAAAAATCTTTCCCTGGCTTTAATAATAGTACCATCTGACAAGTTTTCCAAGAATGTGGAAACTGACTACCCGGCAATTAAAGAGCTTAAGAAATTATGTGAATCCATATGTCTTTACAGTCCTTATAACATTCATCTGTGAGGTCATATATTACTGGGGCTTTATTTTTCTTAGGTCTGCCAATGTCTTCAGTTATTTCATCAATTAGCATTTTAGGGTTAAGTATGTGCGAATTTTTTTTTTTGTGATCCTTCAAAATTTATTTAATTTATAAACTATTTAAGTATTCCTTTAAATAATTAAATCCCAATTAGGGAAATTTTGACTTGAATAGAGTTTAATATAGTAATTCCTGAACTGAGTTCTTATTTCTGTGATCCCCCAAATTTGGATCTTTTATTCAGCTTCTGTCACTAGTATGTCTTTTGTAGCCCTTTTTGATGGAAAAAAAATGTGTGTTTACAACTTAACTTTTGTTATCAGATTCATAATGTTTTTGCTTTAAATAGAGAAGTAAAGTAGAGACTTTTGTCAATTTCTAAATTTCAAGCAAATCTGTATAAGTTTTAACATTACCAGTTGCCTTGTGATACTTCTGAACTTTTTTGTTTCTGCGATTTACTTTTCTATTGTTACTTGTTTTCTCTAAAACTGATAATTCCTTAACATAAATTTTTAGAGATAATCATATAGGGGAGTGATCTAACAGCATTCTCTGTTATATGTGCATTCCATATCTAATGTTAGAGGCAAGAAAACAAACATGTGATCAAGTCATATACAAGTATAATGACCCGGAGAACAGTGGTAGAGCTTTGGAGTATGTGGAGGGGGGACAGGTGGAGGGTGGGGCTATGGCATAGGGGGTGGGGCTACAGTGCATGGGACATGGCCACGGTGCGAGGGGCAGGGCTACAGCATGCAGGAGTGTGGTTATGAGCTGAGACGCCCCCCCAAATTGCCACCTGGGGCGAACTGCTTCCATCGCCCCCCTCCATACCTACACGACTGCTAGAGAATAAAAAATAAGTTGCTTGTTCCTGAACCGGCAAATCCTCATGTGTCTATCAGTCTCATCTTAACAGGAGATGCTTAAACATAGGCAGTAGAGTTGAATGCCTTTTAAATTTTTGTAGTAGGGAATCGGCAATCATGTTTATACTTCTCCCTCCAGTAACTTAAAATTTATTTAATTTATTCAGTGCTAAGCTGAGAAATTCACACTGTTGTAAGTTCAGTCCATATAGGGGGGCAAGTGTGTAACTGTCCTCCTAATTTTTCCTTTAAAAACAGAAACCACCCACCTAGGCCAGACAAGACATCTGTTATTAAGATGTCCGGCTCATACTTTCTACCCCTTCTTCCCTCACTGGGATCTGATTCTGCAAAATTATGAGAAATTTAGCTTTGCTTTATAACAATCCTCATTTTTCTTCTATTTCAAATTTAATGAAAACTTTATTCTTTAGGATGTTGCAAACTGTTTGGCCTAAGGGGAAGGTCTATTTTTCTCTCTCACACTCCATCTCAGTCAACTTGATACAGCCAAAAGAGAAAGGAGAAAAAAAAACCTCAAACACTTTAGGTCACAAAGTGCATAGCTTCTGAGTCTTCTTATTTGTTCAAGTTCAGAAGCTCTGCTGATCAAGGTAACTGAATCAATAGCCATGTGGATCAAGAGGAGAAAGCACAAGCCGATGTTATTTGCATCCATAAAAAGAAGAATGCAAAGGAGTTGTATCGGAGAGTTTCAAAGTAGGCTTAAAGTTACAAATATGACCTTTCAAAAGAGGAGAATATACTATAAGACCAAAGTAGAAAAGGAACTAGGCCACCTACTATAACAGACATAGATACCCCCTGGCAAGACTTCTGAATATTTTAATGCTAAGTTAGAAAAATCTATTTAAGAACAATCTTAGTTGACTTCAGTTCCTGGTAGATGCATACACTAGAAGCTCTATCTCTACTTACTGTGTTTCTTTGCTTGTTGTGAAAATATAGCACAATATCCTGTACAAATATGGTACCAGTATTCTCATTAATTCTTATACAAATAAACAAAGGAAGAAAATATTTTAAAAAGAGAGCAGAAATATTAGGAAAAAGAAAGAAGAGAGTATGCAGCAAAACAGTACTAAAAGGAAACAAGGAGAGAAGAGGAGCATTGTATCAGTCCTCTAAGAGAAAAACCAAGAAGCAAAAATGTTCAATAGCATTCTTTCACTGGTCATCTCTATTCCACATGCCTGCCTCAATTAACAGTCCAGGGATGGGATGTCATTTAGATGAAATTCATGGTTTGGTTTCCTTCATCAGTGAACACAGCCCACCTCTGATAGCATTTCATATTGACCTCTTCTTCCCAAGGCAATGGTAAGCAAGTCATAGACTACAGATGCACTTTGCAAACTAATGATGCGATCACTTTTGTGTTCTGGTATTCTGCTCAGCACAGCATCACGATTAGCCTGGAAAGGAAAACCAGAAAAAAAGGAGCAGTATGAGAGGGAGGAAAAAGTTGTATCAGTCTCATTTGTGTTTTCAAATACACTGCACATTACAATCTGCATGGTTCTGGATGATGAAACAGCATTTCTTAAGAGCTGCTGCATCACAACTAATATCTGAAAACAGAAATTAATTTAAAAATGGTTGAAAAAATAGAAGGACACTGAATAGCATTTATCAAAAGAAAACAGTGGGAAAAATTATGTCAGTTTAAGCAATGATGACAAATTTCTCATAAGATTTTTAGATGCAAACTACTCGACAATATACTTTGATCCTACATTTGGGTGAAAAACCTTATTTACTTATTTATTGTACTCATATGCTGCCTTTCTTCCAGAGTGGGACAGAACAGTTAAAAACATTTACAATAAAAATTAGAAACAATTCAAATCAACCAGACTAAAATCATTATAAAAAATAGATAAAACAGGGTAATAATATTATGATAACTGTGTGCTTTAGATTCCAACTGACCCTCACAGTTTGATAGCTATCTGATATTTTAAACTATGAAGACATACAACCATATGACTGAATAAAAGCAGACTAATCAATCTCTAGGGTATGGATTTTCACAGCAGTAGATTGGGAGTTACACAAAAGGATTTGACTTCTGGGAGCATAACTTCTCACACTTTGCCTTGAACATATGCATATACAGGGCAAGAATATGATTCCTTTTGAACAAGTTTCTAAATCCTTCATTAGAACTATGGGATAGTCTCCATCCAGCAGCATTATTATCAGTGTGGTTCATTGACTGCCAAGATGCTGCAGGCTGCTGACTGACTAAGCATGGGCTTTAAGATCTTGGCAACAGGCCTTCTTTCCTAACTTTTTAATTCCAGAAGTAACATTATCTGCGTCTTCCTCTTTCTCACTTCATCAGCTATTGCATCTCACCCAACCTCTGCTGTTGACGTAGGAACCTTTTTTTTCAACCTAGGGAATGACTCTGAATCTGGAAGTTCCAACACTAGACAGCACTGTGGTATGAGGTGGAACCAATTGTGCTTCTTACCAGTGTGGACATTTTCCTGCAAAGCACCTTTTGGTTCTCTGAACAACTGCTCAGAAGTAGGCTACTACTAACGGTTTTTAGGTAAGTTAAGCAGAATTCAGTTCTATGAGTATCTATTTGGAGACTCAGCTCTTTAATATCTAAAAAAACTTAAACAGGAGGGTATTTTAAGTTTAAATTCCTTTAAATATCCTTTGACCTCCAATTGTTGACAGAAGTTACAGAGACTTTTTAGCACAGTGCTGAAGAGAGTCCTAGGCAGAAAAATATCAGTCCTCAGTATTTCACAATGCAGGAGAAAGGGACGACCTGCTGAAGAAGACTGTAAGACAGCTGGGTACCTCCCCCCAAGATTAGATCAAAATCATCAGCCAAAGATCATCAGTCAGACCATTTCTCTTTTATTGTCTGTTTAGATATGAGCTCTGTAGCAGAAAGGACTCAAAGACTTTGATGAACTGCTGCCCCCTTGACTAACCTCTCTCTCTGTCCAACTCTCTCTTGGAGAACAGAAACTTCTAATCAAAACAAGTCAGCTTTGGTAACTAAACCAGCTCTGACAGCCTTCCTGCCCAGAACTGACTTCCAGCTGTTTCAGTGGCACAAATGATGCTAAGGGGCGGGGGCGGGGAGGTGGCTAAGAAATTGAAAAGAGCCTATCTACATTTTTCATTCATGGAGAAATCTGGAAGCACCTTGAAGACCTATCTGCAAGGGGCATAGTGGGAAATATTAGGTCTTTGGAAGACAGGGAATGAAGACTGTGTTTCCTCTGTGTATAATTCACTGGGACAAGTGTAACATTCACTTTCTAAAAAGAGAGCTGTAAGTACCTCACCATATATGGTATCTTTTCGTCTGTCCTATAAGCCCATTTTCTTATGTGTGTTTGGAATCTAACTACAGTTGCTCCACCAGCCCACCTTTGATTCAAATTTATTTTCAAGGCATTGGTGTGACAGATACCCTAGTTTGCGTGCATTTTTGAAGCTGTATCTCAGTGTTTTCTGGTAATTTTTAAAGAAAAATTACAGGAGTTAATACAAAAACAGTAATCAAATATGCTTCAATACTAAGAAGACCTCCTTGTGGCCCCTTATTGCTACTAGGATTTCTTTCATGGCCATTCTTGTCCCATTTGGACTTCTGCCTGCTTGGTTGGGTTTTTACGCACAGGAACTCTTGTCATTGCCAGCCTGGGCAGCCTTCAGTTACCTTCATTTGCCAAGTGGACCTTTAAAAGACAACTAATGCCAGTGGAAATCAAGTTTGAATATTTATTATGTATTTATCGCATCTATATACTGCTTTCCTTTGCAAGTACACCCCAGCCTAGCTGCTGGATTCATTCAGGGCTTGGAAAAGTTTTCCGAACAAGTGACTCAGGATTTGTATTGTTGTGGATGGGCCAAATAAAAGCACAGATCAGAAAAAAAAAATGGACTACAATTCCCAGTGACTATGTTAGCTGCAGAATTTTGGGAACTGCAATTCCCCAAAGTTAACATTTACTCTGCTCTGGGCTTATTCTCCTAATCTCATCCCAAATCTATTTCTTTTACAATTGTAGACTGCAGTGGTGCATAATGAGAGCCAGCATGATATACTGGTTTGAGTGTTGAACTCTGGAGACTGGGATTCAGGTCCCTGCTCATCCACGGAAACCCATTGGGTGTCCTTGGGCAAGTCACACTCTCTCAGTGGAGAGGAAGGCAAAGGTAAGTCCTTTCTGAACAAATCTTGCTGAGAAAACCCCATGATAGGTTCACTGTTGGGTTCCCATATGTCTAAATGACTTGAAGGCACATAACAACAATCAAATTCAAGACAAGTCAAACACAATGACAATAAATAAAGGGAAAAAAGAAAACAGCAGTGTAAAACATCTTCTGTAATCATATATTCAAAGTCTAACAGCTCATATTGAAATAAGGAATTAATTATTTAAATCAGCTCAAAATTTCCTTTTATATTTGTCCATGTTAGATAGGAGGTACGCTCTTGAGTGTCCTGGTCTATTCACAAAGTAATGACAGAACAACCATGTCTCTGTGAATGAGTCTGAGTCCAAACATTCTAACAGTTACCTAACTTGTTTTGAAAAACTATGGTGTTACTTTTTCAGCTGGTACTAAGTTCTACAGTCTAAAACGCAGTTATCCAGTGTGTGATTTCTTCCCATTTTGCAATGAACATTTTTGTTTGGCTCAAGTAGCAGATACATAATAGCTTATTTATTTGAGATATTATAATCAGAATCCATGAAAAATATTCAACAATACCACAATTGAGTTCATGAAAACATTTCAGTTAACAGCAATAAAGTATTGATTTCTCTTCCAACTTTGACACAATGCTGTTGAACTACTAGGTAAATCCACCATATTAAAAAAAATGAGCCAGCCCTCCAACAGAGCTTAGAGCTATTACTTGTAATTTGAGTCAAGTATGGAGAGGTAAGATAGCACCTGAATAACATTCAGTTGTGGTTTCTCTCTCCTGTGCAGAGACTGATTTCATGGGGCATGATTTCCAAATTTTAGTCCACTCTCAGCTCAGTATGAGATACCCAAGATATCTTCCCACACATTTTAAACTTTGCATATTAATAATGTTTGTTTTGTATCTTACTGGACCAAAACCATTGGTTTTTGTCAGAAAAAGCAAAATCAAGCACTCAGACCAGGGAAGAGTTTGCTATTAACTAGAAAATGGAGAACTGGATGGATACAGAAACAGAAGCATGGTATCATATCTTTGTTTATTTGAGCATTTACTCAGTGAGGAAAAAATTCTGTACAGCCTCACTGCTTCCTGATGTGTTTCCCATACTATTACTGTGACAAAAAGGGTTGTATTGGACTCAGTGGAGAGATTTCTTAACATTAGTTTTTGCCATTCATTCCAGATTTCCAAAGTCAGTTGTAAAAAGGCAATATCTACTGCTCAGATTTTTTTGTTACAGTTTAGGTTGTTTTCAGAATCAGGCCTGTAGCTAATTCTATCCACATATTTATTTATTAGGGCAAGTAAAGTGCATCAGGATATTTACAAATATGAGGAACAGCCAATGTTCCTTCTGAAGTTACTTTGTAAGTCGTGCTTTTGGCTATTCTCAACTTCTTTTCCTTTGAAAAAAATGTTAGATAATTTTTGCCATAAGGTATTTTGTTGAAAATGTGATGGGCAAACCTTGTTCATTCTGGGTGTAGCTACTATATTAACAGAAACTATGAGTTCCTACGATGAAGCCCCCCCCTCCATTTGTGTGTTCAGGTGCAAGTCCAGTTTTGCATGAATTAACACACCAAGACACAGATAATTGGAAGGAAAAGGCCACAACTTTTATTGGTTACAGTTGACTACGAGGGTTGGCACACACACGGGTTCGGATCCAAGCACTGACCAATTTCCAGCATGATGCCAGACTGCAGGAAAGACAGTTGTGTGCTCTATGTGGGAGGGCACTCCAGTGTGGTCTCCCTACCACCAGGTGATGCAAAAACACCTCTGTCCCTTAGCTTGACACAACCAATTCCACCCACTGAATCCTTTATGGGGACTCCCATATGTGCATCACTCTCATAAGAATTCACTTTTAATCTTTCG
Source organism: Ctenosaura bakeri (assembly GCA_948474755.1). NCBI lineage: Eukaryota > Metazoa > Chordata > Lepidosauria > Squamata > Iguanidae > Ctenosaura > Ctenosaura bakeri. The sequence continues at coordinate 120,674 of CAOLHI010002952.1, forward strand.
TAATTTAGCTTTTAACTACAGATGGTTTAACAGGTATATAAGCTCTCCGATACTTTGAAGTTTCAGTGTCAGTTTTTGTTTGTTTTGTTTTTTTGCAGAACTGCTGCTTCCCCAAAGCTTTTATTATGGGTGCTTTCAGGAAACACTTTTAGTTCTAAGTAAAACTGAAGTGGTGATACTGGGCAACTTTTTTCATGCTTTGGTGTAAATGAAATTCTTCTACGTTATATGGACTTAATTGCTGTGGAATTAGATTAAAAGTTTTTAATAAAATTAATAAATATTCTCATGCTAGAAAAGTGAAGTGGTAATTTTATTAATTTATTAAGTATACATTTCTTCATGTGTCAGCTTTCTGTTGTTTTATGACACATGTCTATATTGTTAATATGAGAGAGCAAAATATTTCTCTTAGCTTTATTGATTTCTTTGTATATGTTGATAACTTGCTGACGCAGACATCTCTAACTACAGTTTTCACTACATCTCAGTTTGTGGCCTAAGGTAAGTTTACTGTGTCCTTGATCTGAAAATAGGAATTGGCTTTTTTTCCCTATACTTGGAAAATATTGTAAAAGGATTACATTTCCATACATCAATGCAGGACTGATCACAGTCCTTTTGTGTAATAGCTTGAGCTGCTCAATGATCAGACAATGTTTGTGGGTGTATATTAAGGCTCATTATTTTTTGTAATTCTTCTGATGGGAGTACAATAGTCATCTGCTATAAGTGTAGTGGCAAGGCAAATAATGCAAGTTCTTTCATGTTCTCAGGTTGACAAAATACTAGGCGTCCACTAGATTATGTGGCTCAAATAGATCTTTAAATGGAGCAATATTTTTTTAAAAAAAGTGTGACGTTTTTCTGTCCATCAAAAAGTCACTTCCCATGTTACAAACCCTGGCCTGGATTGATCAATTTTGCCAATTCAACACATGGAATGGATTGAAAAATAAGTATTGCTATTCTTGAAAGATCATCTCATGGCGAAAATGTTGATTTATTTATGAAGAGCTGCCCCTGAATCCAGAGTATAAAAAGAAACTGGTGGCAAAGAAACTTGTACCTGTTTACAATCGTCTAAGATTAGAGACCATACAAAGAGGTTATGAAGGTCTTTTAGGCCTCAGGGTAATGGCAGGAGAGAAGGCGTATTCATATTACACAAACTTCATGTTGTTTGTTGCCTGTGATAGTAAATCAACATATAATTCTATAGTTAAAAGAATTACTATAACAATAAACTATGCAGGTGGTCAGCAGTGAGCTAGCACAGCACAGTGGTTTGAGCACTAGACTACCACCCTAGAAACCAGGGTTCAATTCCCCACTCAGCCATAGAAACCCAGTGGGTGACATTAGGCATGTCATACACTCTCAGCCTGAAGAAAGCCTGTGATAAGTTTGCTTTAGAGTCACCATACATTGGAAATTACTTGAAGGCACAGAACAACAAGAAGAAGGTTGAATCAATAAAAACAGTTGCAATTGTACAGACTTGGCCAATGTTGTTTATGTAACATCCAAAAGTGAAAAGGAAATGTTTGTATGAACAATTTATTACTAGTAAGTCTACTTAATTATGATGGTTCAAAATTATTTATCACATCTCCATTGAACTCTATTGTTTTCCTCACTTTTGGCCTGATCCAGTCATTGCCTTCCTGAGTTTCCTCGTAGGAATCTTTTGTAGTAATATGCAACAGGAGAGAAGTATTTAAAATTTATTCTCAGAGAGTTCAAACCTCCGGGGAGTGCTTAGGGACAGAAACCAGATACCATGATTTACTTTTCTCAGCTTAATGGCATTTTCCCCCAGCTTGTCAGGGAACAGTTTAAATTATTGCCTCCTTCGGAAAGTTATTGGACAGACACTTTGCTTTATTATATTACAGTCATTATATTTATTATATTACTGCTCTATTATATTTTATTTCTGCATTAGTATTATAGAATATGGATTCCAAAGTAATGAATTTAAATATAACAGTCTCTTCTTCTTCTTCTTCTTCTTCTTCTTCTGCTCTTCCTCCTCCTCTTCAAAATGAGCAAATTTCACCATGAACCTCAACTCATTCTAAGACCATTTCACCAATCTGTAAGTCAGGCAGTAGCATATTAAATTAAGCTGCCAAGAGTGCTATAACATTTTCCTTGCTCTCAAATTCAGGAAGCCAGCAGATCCTAAGGTTCCAACAATGGTTTGCTTTTCTAAACCTTCAAGCTGTCATTTTCATGTCATGTCTCATACTTTTAATGGCTAACTGATATTTTGTTCCTAGATCAAAGGCCTCACAAGGAGTCTTTGGAATTTCTGATACTTTATCCTGAAGTGAAGAAACTGATGTTTCTACAAGCTTATAGAAATTATTCTCTCATCTGTAAGTGTCTGGTGGTGTTGGTGGACTTGTACTAATTCTTCTTTAAGTAGATCACAGCATTGGGAATTCACATCTTCAACATTTTTAGTTTGATTAGGCATCACTGTCACACTGTTGTCATCTTCCAATCCTTCTAAACTTGTCATCTCCTATCCAAAGAAGGTGGCAAGATCCTACACCTTTGATCCTGCTTTCATAGTCTACATAGTGATTCTAGATCAGCTATCACAAACTTTCTAATGACAACCATAGTTCAAGATGAATTACTTTTGAGAGAGCATGGAGGGTTAAAGCTAGGTAGCCATTAGGCTCCAATGATGTCAGACACTGCCTCCCCAATGCGCACACTTGCTTGTTTGGAAGAAAAACAGTCTGCACATCCTAAGAGGTATAATCTACATTTGTTCTGACTGTTCAAAACGAGAATAGCAGCACACAACACATCGAAAGGTAAAAATACAATATGTAATGCAAACAAATTGCATTTATAGAGAAATATGACTCACCATCGACTCACTAATCAGCAGCAGCAAGAGAGCTTCTTCAGTGTTCTCTTGAGGACAGAAAATGCTGTTAAAAATTGAGTATTCATTACCTTAAAAATAAAGTTATTCAAAATTCATTCAGACATAATAGTTAACAACTGTGCCAAATTTTGTGTTAGTCAAACTATATAAACAATGTACAGGAAAACAATTTTGATGTTTATAGCAACAAATAAAATTATGGAAATAAAACCATTTTAAGAGAGATCCTTCAAAATATAACAACAGTGCAGTAATAAGGATTAACAACCACCAGCTCAAAGAAATTTAATGTTTTGACAACTATAAATAGCCACATTCAGCAGAAGTTCAGGAGACACCACTCCCACATATTAGTATATATAGCATTATATTCTCAAAGCTGTATTTTCCCCATAGGCCTCCTATACTTGTATCACAATATCTTCCATTTTAGCTGTTTTCACCCTCTTAATAGTATATATTTGATGGACTTATCTACAGTTTTTAGACATCGACAATTCTAGTCAACTTTAATATTAATTAATATATGGAATGCAAGTATCAACAATTGCCATGCCTCTAAAGAAAGAGCACTTTTGGAATGTTCACAGAGAAAACAAGGATCTCTGAATGGATTATACCTGAAGGTGATTTTACCTTGTCTTACACCACAGAATGGCCAGAGGATAGGCAATTCCTTTTACAGAGTGGTGGATTGGTTAGGGAGAGATAAAGGCTCAGTGAGCATATGTGTATGTAGACAATTTGCAGCTCAATCCCTGGCATTTCCACTTAAAAAAAAAATCAGACAGTGACTGATGTAAAATACCTCTTCCTGAAATCATGAAGAGTTGCTGCTAAGTCACGGTAAGCACAATATTAGGCAGCTTCCCGTGTTCCTATTTTTTATGTCTCCTCCTACTTTTTGAAACTATTAACAAAGATAAAGTGATGCAGTTATTTAAGAATCCTTCTTGGTAGCTTTTCACAGCCTTGGGAACTTTCTTCTGAGGCAGGATAGACCAACCCTCTCCTTCTTGTCCATCTGTGGGCAGAAGAAGACTGATTCTGACAAGCTTTTGGAAAGGAATTGTTCATAAGGACAGGGCTTTTTAATATTTTGCTGTACTGTTTTTTATTTCTTGCTTTCTTAATGGACATATTTTAAATTAATTATATTTAACATTTAACTGTTTGTTAAACCTACATGTGTTTTTATTTGTATCTGTTTCTGTTTTTGCAAGCTGCCTTGAGTTCCAGTTTGTGGATAAAGGCTTAAAGGTTAGCAAAAATACAATAAAGGTTAGCAAAAATATAACAACAATGATGCCCAGAATCCTCTGTTATCAGTGTATGTCATGTAACTTTTCATATACAGTGCGCCCTCTGTCTATGCAGGGGCTCCATTCCAGAAACTCCTACAAATAGAAAAAATTGTGAATGCTCATGTCCCGTTCTGTTCACACGGACACTTCAGAGTGCCTGCATGCAGGCTGCCGCCATTTTAGGATGTGATGCAGACGCTCAAACTCACATGTCCAGAGACTGTGGTAACGAGGCCCCATTGCACTTAATTACAGAGTAGGGGACTGAAGAAACTCTGTTAGTGAATTGTAAAGATGCAAAATAGAAAACCAGCAAAAGTGTCCCAATGTGCATGGCGCTTCCTAGACCGTGTCTTGATGCACAACAGTCCCATTGTGCATTGGCCCTCTTGTGCATCAGTCACTTTGCTAGCTCCCCTATGTAGTAACCTAATAGCAGCACTTTACTGGGTACAGATGTTATGAAACTCATCAATTCTAATTTTCAAAGTCCACTTACAAAGACCTAAGTCCCCAAAAAGACCCCAGCCACTGAGAAGAAGAAGAGGAGAAGGAGGAAGAAGACCAAGATGCAGGAAATAGTGCCTTAAGTGTGTAGCTGTATATATTCTGAGTACCAAGAGGGAGAGAAAGAAATAACCACTCTAATTTTTATTTTCATAGAAATTGAGCCCTAAATAGCATAAGAAATAGCATAAGAAATAGCATAAGAAAATCAACAGTTGTATGTGGCTGATGTTGGCAGGACATAAATGAATACAGAATCCTACTTTCCGGAGACAACTAAACACATTCTTATTTTGGCAGGCATTTAATACGTAATAGTATATGAAGAAAGGTGCTGGTTATTTTAATTGTCATTTGTATGTTGTTTTTAATATGTATTTTAATATTTTTTTAATTACTGTTGTTCATTTAATGTATGCTGGGCCAGGGCGAACAAAATGAAATTCAACAGAGAGAAGTGTAAGGTCCTACACTTAGGTAGAAAAAATGGAATACAGAAATATAGGATGGGGGACACGTGGCTGGATAGCAGTACGTGTGAAAGGGATCTAGGAGTCTTCATAGACCACAAGCTGAACATGAGTCAGCAGTGCGATGCGGCAGCCAAGAAAGCCAATGCAATTCTCGGCTGCATCAATAGGAGTATGGTATCTAGATCGAGGGAGGTACTGGTACCACTCTACTCTGCTTTGGTTAGACCCCATCTTGAATACTGTGTCCAGTTCTGGGCACCCCAATTCAAGAAGGATATTGACAAGCTGGAGCAAGTCCAGAGGAGGGCAACCAAAATGGAGAGAGGCCTGGAAGCCATGCCCTATGAGGATAGACTTAGAGAGCTGGGTATGTTTAGTCTGCAGAAGAGAAGGTTAAGAGGGGACATGATAGCCATGTTTAAATATTTGAAGGGAAGCCACGTAGAAGAAGGAGAGGGCTTGTTTTCTGCTGCTCCAGAGACCAGGACAAGGAGCAATGGATTCAAGCTGCAGGAAAGGAGATTCCACCTGAACCTCAGGAAGAACTTCCTGACAGTCAGGGCTGTCCGGCAGTGGAATATGCTGCTTTGGAGTGTAGTGGAGTCTCCTTCCTTGGAGGTTTTTAAGCAGAAGCTTGATGGCCATCTGTCGGGATTGCTTTGAGGGTGTTCCTGCATGGCAGGGGGTTGGACTGGATGGCCTGTGTGGTCTCTTCCAACTCTAGATTTCTATGATTCTATGTTTTAACTTTTGTAAGCTATATTTTTAACTATGTTCTCTTTTAAGTTTTGTAAGCTGCTTTGAGTCCTTCCGAGGAGAAAAGCAGGGTACAAATAAAGATGATGACGATGATGATAATACTCCAATCCAGTGAATGAAATCCAGGCTGCACGGATGTGACCTGATCTTGACTAGTGGGAACTGTCATGCTAGGTTCACTGCTTAATGTCTCTTGGCCTAACAAGTGATCTGGGCTCACTGGAAAGCACTGTGTTTGACTTGGCACAAGGTTATGTGCTAAGTTCTGTTTTGAGGGCTTGGAAAAGTTACTCTTCTTTGGCTACAGCTGCCAGATCTCAGTATCCTGAGAGTTGCAATCCAAAATATTAATTCTTCTATGTACTGAAGCATACAAATCACAGACAATATTAATTTGTGACGGCCAAGTTATACCCACAAGGAAGTCATGATGATGATTCCATGAATGTCCCAATCTGGCAGGGTTGGTTCCAATAAACCTCTGTCATCTCACTTTTTTCAGCTGCTTTTAAAATGTCTGTTTCTCTTTCCTCCTCTCGTTTCTACAGAGGGCCACTAAGCAGCTCTGAAGTATGCAGCCTTTATCTTTAGCTTCTAGGCAATACTTTCCTCACATCCCTAAAGAATAAGCTGTAATTTTGTCTTGCATATTTCTTTATGGGATCTCCAGGCAGCTCTGTTGGGTACTTAAGTTTATAGGCCACCTGAACTCGTAAGATTATAGAGCTGGAAGACATCCAACCTTTATTTAAAAACCTCCAAAGAAGGAGTCTCCACCACATTCTGAGGCAGCACATTCCACCATCAAACTGGTCTAACCATCAACAAGTTCTTCCTAATCTTTAGGTAGAACCACTCTTTCTGAAGTTTGAAACTATTGTTCCGTGTCCTAGACTCTGGAGCAGCAGAAAACTAGCTTGCGCCATCTTCAACATGACATCCCATCAAATAAACAGAGCTATCATGTCACCTCTTTTCTTCTCCAGGTTAAACCCACCCACCTCCCTAAGCCACTCCTCATATCTACTCCTCAACTATTTGAACAATTGAAAGGAGAGAAGGTATGTGAATGAAGAACACCAGAGGGAAGCACAGAGCAAGGAGCACCGAGGAAGACTAAGAGGAAAAATGTACGGTAGTGACAAAAAGCACAGGGAGATGTGGGAGAACTATGGTATTAAACAGAGAAAATATACTTTGTGTAAAAAGAGCATGGGCAGAGCATTTTTTCTTTTCTTGTGTATTTAGTTTTATTTTAAGCTAGAGGAAACACTTCACTGATATTCCACTCTATGCATTATTTACCATATTAGAAAGTCTGACAGAACAAAATTCATTCCATTTACCATGTTCACAGTAGTCAATGAAAGGAAATGTAGTTAAAACATAAGTGCATTTAAACATGCAAGAATGAAAATATTACCATCAATAGCCAAGAGGAGCATTTAAAACTATTTCTCCGTATAAGTTTTTGTATTTTGTTTGTTTTACTGATTAGGCTAGTGAAACAACACAGCTCTGTGTTTTCTTCATTGCTAAAGAGGTAATGGAAGCTTTATCATTTTAATTGCTCTTGTTCTGAAATAACGCCAAGGAAAGATTGGCATTAGACTCAAATTATCTTCTTTAGAATTAAGTAGTTTCCCATAAACACTGTGAATCTATTTGTTTTACCACTTGAAGTCCAACATTTTTAGACTGTTTTCTAATTTTAAAAGGAAGTGTCATTTCATAGGACTTAAATGTCGAATTCTAGTCTAGCTGACCTCAAAAGCTCAAGACGGAACAATAATTTTGTCGAATCACAAATCATAAAAAGGTTTTTAAAAGCCACTTCTGAAAGATGCTCAGATTAGGGCAAGTGTCCAAGCAAAGGGAGCTAAACAATTGTGGGGACCATTAGTAAAAAAAAATTTCAAGACCTCCTTGCTATCCTAACTTGCCAAGCAGACTGGAAATTCAAGCTATTCACCCATTTTGAGGAACATTATGAGAGACAAAGATGTTGATAAACTAACTCTACGGCATTAAGACCAACTGTCCAAAAACCTTATCTTTTGAAGCCACTACAGTGTGAAGTATCTCTCCACAATACAAGGATATCATCAACATTTTAAGTATAATTTGTTTTTTCAAAGAACATATATAGTATTCATTAGGAAAGTATGCAAATAGTTTCAGGTGGCAGGGTTGCCTAGGACTAGGATACTAAATCTATCACAAACCATCACAAACAGATTGTTAACCCTTATTGCCTTCCCTGTAGTTATAACAAGATTTACTAGGAATACAGAACGGTACATCTTCAACAAAACTGCTAAACTAAAAAGCGCCCGAAGATTCTTTGTTGGAACAGAAGGATGCAACAGCAGCATCAAAAAATAACAACCTAGACACTTGTCTACACATAACAGATGTACTGGCCTACATCAGTATTCACTTCATAATAGTTTTACAAAAACTGTACTGAGAAAAGTATTTTAAATATTTCCATCAAGAAAGTGAACTTCTTCCATCTTTGCCTGGTATGTACTTACTTCATCTTTGTTGCTTCTCACGCAAAGTCACACTGTTTAAGGACTGTGTTCACATTAGTCCAATCAACAATATATTATTATTATTATCATCATCATCATCATCATCATCATCATCATCATCATCAACAACAACAATATTATTATTACGATTCATAATAATAAATTAAACAGCTTACTTTTCCCCTGAGTAGACTCGTGGTCTTCGGCTAAGTGCATAGCTTTTAGTGTTTGCACCTTTCCAGAGGGGATCATTCAGTGGTGATTGAGGAGGGGGGTCATCTAATGGGTTCCAGTAACTTTGTTCACACATGCCTCGTAGCAAGATTTCAGCTAATTGCCTTGCTATGGTCTGTTAAGGAAAAATATTTTCCCTCAGTTAATAGTATATAAAAATAGGAAGCAGAACTATGAATATTAATAGAATTGTATTAAATTCTGTGCATAAGCAAAGGATACAATCTATTCAGTGCTATTGAAATGTATACTATAACTTCATTATAGCAAACAAATGTTTCTCCTAAATCACAATTACTTCTGTTGCTATTACAATTATTATCATCAATGTTATCATTGTTACTATACTACTACAACCTTCTTACAATGCCACACAATGTGGCTTACATAAAACAGCTATGGAATAAAAATGTAGAATAAAATGCAATCTGAAATGAATTCGCCAATAAATGTAACAAAATTTTAAAACAGCAGCAGATAAAAGCATTGTGATCTTATGCTCTGAATGTCTATCCTTATGAATCCTCATCTTTACGTAGACAAAAAAGTGTATCCACACCTAAGAGGGAGGGATCAGCTGGCTTGACTGAATTCCAAGGTTTGCAGAAGTACCAAAAAAAAAAAAAAAAGTCTTCAAAATGTATAACCTTATTGACGAGAAGCCCCATACTGTCCCAGAGCATGTTCAGTGGGTTCAGAATGCTAGCAGGTTGTTGTAATGGGAATAAAACACAGGGTGAGGACAGGGAATGGAATGGAACAGCTGAAACTGAACAGGAATATTCCACACCGTAACATTTCCTTGGAGATTCCATTTGCAAAACTAGAGTAACAGATTCATGTGTACAGTTATATCATAATTTAGTATGATATACACAAGCAGTGATTTATCCTAGTGAAGCTCTGGGTTTACAGGTGCCTGGCTTCTCTCTTGTCTGACACCACCAAGCTTTTAAACAAGCCAGCTTCAAACTATGCCTCATGAAGCTTGTTTCTTGAATTAACTAGAATTTGTTTTCAAACTACAATTGCTGGTTCATATATAACAAAAAAAGCCAGTTAAACTCTCTGGATGTTCAGCTAAATACGGGGGAAGTCCTCCTCTTGGCCACTCAAAGGAGGAGCGAGTAGAAAAGAGTACACAGCCTGTGTTACTGCTTATGTACGCAGTGCTAAACCATGGTTTAGGAGATCATATAGAAACCAGCCTAACAGATCCTGGTTGAACTTTTACTCATTTATGCCTGTTTCGTGCCTTAGTACTTACTCACGCTTGCTTTAACTTTGTATGAGATTGTATACTATGTACTAAATATGCTGCATCATCTAATTTCTATCATCTATTTTTATCATCTAATATATGGTAATAATCACCACGCTAAAATGCAACAAACATTACTACATCACAATCCTATTCATGTTTAGTCAGAGATAAATTCCACTGCATTCAGTTGGACTTATTTCTAGGTTAATGGGTACACGACTGTAGCCTTAATGACTTAATATCTAATTACAGGCTTTTATCTAATTGTAGTTATTTGCAGCTATTTTAACTTACCATGCGTAGATTTTGTGTAGTTCTTGTTTCAACCGCTCTTAGAATCTCTCTAAATCTACCGACTCCTCTTGTCAAATTCCTGTACATATACACAGAATTCAACAACATTTCCAGCTAATGCTTCAATATTTTATACTGTATTATTTATAGTACAAGAATGTAGTCACTTTTTCCATTTATTGAACTGGGTTTAAAATTTCTCATTCTTTATTCACTTACATAAAGAACCAGTAACATTTCGTTCTAGATTATGGTTTGGATTCAAACTACACATCAGAGTAATTTGATGCATGGGATGAGTCTACTGAAAAGATAGAGGGCAGCAATTTTCACAAATCTTGTCCACCACTGCAACTCGCAGCTACCCAAAAAGCTGCTTTGGAGATTCAGGAGACCTCTCCTTCCCTCAGATGGAATACAAAGTGGTGGTGCTAAAGGCTGCAGTAGGCCAGGGCAATTTGTGAAAATCAACTTCCGCCACTTTTGTCCAGTGGGGCTAGAAATTTGGTCTCCTGCAACTTGGGTCTTTCCGTGAATAGAAGAGTAAATTTGGATCCAACTCCATGTTCAGTTTCATCAATACCATTTTTAAAGGATATCTGAAAAGCCAATTAGTTTGTTGTCATTTGAATTTCCATAATCTTTAGTAATTTGAAGCAGGCTTTTGTCCAGTTTATTTGTGAATAAACTAAGCCTCTGAGCTCCAAGGCAGTTTTCATTATTTTGCTGATATCCAAGAAATCATCCAGAAAGCAAATCAGGGCTGATTTTTGCCCCAGCTGCCCAAATGTAGAATAACCATGAGTTGAATAGAAATGGAAAAGTGAAAACTGGATGACAAACAGAATACATACCTTCAATATATACTCATTCTGAAAATAATTTGAGATTTAACTTAACTTAAATTACAGATAATGGGGTAAGCAGAAGCACATTGCACTCTTTAATTCATTTTATTTTCTTCCAGTAAGAGAAAACGTACTACCTCTTCCTCAAAAACTAAAACATTTCCCAGTGTCACTCAATAAATAAATAAGGGACCGAATGAGCCCAAAAGTGCATGTCTCAGTCGAAATAAAGCTCACTCTTTTCTAATTTGAAACAAACCTGACAACCAACACCATAAAAGACCAAGATTTATATTAAGACAGCTTGATTGGGAAGCAGCAGGCTTGCACACTGGACTTTGTAAAAAAATCAAAAATATATAGTATACACTTCCAAATGTGACACCTCTTCCTGTAATGCTTGAAAAATACACCATAATGCATAGACAGAAGCAGAATACCACACTATAGTCTGAATACATGCTCACTAATTTACTATATATTCATCGCGATGAAATGCAACACAGGATCATATATTATACTGATTGTGCCACACCCCAAACCCCAAATTGTGCCACACCCCAAACAAGCAAGTATCACTGGTGCTGGAGTCCACAAGACTTTTGTTTGTTCGTTTAATTTATATCCTGCCTATCTTCCAACATAGGATCCAAGGCACTGCACATGCCACTGTGTACCATCACAATGATTCCAAAGTGAAGTTATCTATTTTATTTTTCCCAACCACCAGAGGCATGTAATGAGTTCTAATTATGAACATTAATTTGTTCTTGTAATGGAAGTTATGCCCTACATTTTCTAAGGAAATCACCTCCAGAGATACATATGTATGACTGTACATTTAGCCTTCCACTAAGCAGCAATTCTTGGAATCCTTGCTGGGGTGCAGAGTGTGATAGACTCTGGGGGTGTGGCTAGCAGAGCAACCTAATAACAGAGGGTGACCTAATCCAAACGGTTGACTGAGAAACCCAGTCCTACCCAGAGGGAGGGGCTGTGTGAGAGAGACGTCAGATAGCACATATATACTGGGAGTGTGAGTTATTCCTTCAGTGAGCTTCACAGAGTCAGAGCATCCAGTAAACCAAAAGAGGGTTTTCTGGGAGAGCGTTAGCTCCTCAGAGGCCTGGTGTGGGGCAGAGAAGTAACCAAACCCCCTCTGAAAGGGGTCAGAGAGTGGAATTCTGAGTGGGGAAACAGATCTTTGTTCTGGGAAACGGGTGTGTGAGTGGCAGCTCTTTTGAAAAAACCTTAAATTGTCTGGAGAAAATAGTTAAATATCTGTGAGAAAGTGTTATTTTATTCAAATCTTTCTGAATCCTCAATACCTTTTCTCTTGTGGGTTCTTTTAATAAAAAAAAATCATTCTATTTTTCTATAAGAACAGCCTTAATATAGTGTTTTCTTCAGTTTTATTTCAACAACTGCTACCACAAGTTATCCATTCTCTTTTGGAGTAATCATTAACCAGCTTTGCCCTTTTTCCACAAAGGTTTGTGGGTTTTACGGAAAGCAGGGGTGTGATTAAGTGCAGGGAGGGAGCCAGGGTGTAACAACAAGATTAAAAGGTGTGCTGCTTCTCCAGTGAGGGGAAGAGAAAGCAGGCCTGGTTTGTCTGGGCCTTAGGCTAGCCCGAACAAACTTTGCTAAGCAAGCCTTCCTTTCCTTTGGTAGCCCCCAACTCAACACAGCATACACATAATCCACCCATCTGTACAGAGCACCTGGATGCCAGCTAGTTCCAACTTCTGGGGGCTTCTTTCTCCCTTCCACTGTAGGAGCTGCAGCTTTGACCCTCCTCCCTATCACACTGGTATCTACCAGAAGGACTTATTCTGGAAGAGATGAAATGAAGCTCAAGATGCCATGCCTTCAGCGCCCTTCCCAGTGGATAATGGAAGGTTACTCCAGAGGCACGTATGTCACCATTATTTTCCAACTGTGGGGGAATGCTGGATGGGTAGAGTAAGACTCTCTTGGACTCATTTTTTTAAAAAGGCAAGTCAATCTTCAGCTCTACTAACTCGAGGCAACTTTTCCTCCACTAAATGACCACAAAGATATTTGGGTGATCTGGAAACTTCTGTGGTGATTTGCCAGTTTCCAATGGGATGCAATCCAGAAAATACACAGTTGCCATCCACACCTTTATCTCTGGAGTAGAAGGCAGGCAATTTCCTCCTGGAAGATTTGTCAGAAAAATAGGCACGTTACAACAGGAAGGATGCCTGGAAACAGTAGAATGGTTCTTGTTGTGCTCTGCTCTCTAACTGATACCCAGCAACAATCTTGTGAGGAAATGAGAGATCATAATCACCCCAACCTTTCTGGTCAGCAGTAGAATCTCCTGACCATACGAAATGTAGATGGAAAGAGCCAAACAGCATGCTGTCTCTTCTCAATAAGCAGATATAGTTCTGGAACCCAAATAAATTGCACAACTAAAGGTCATGCTCTTAACTCTAAGTGCAAACCAGTAAAATGTGTTTTTGCAACTATTTACTAAGCAATCATAGAATATTGAAAGCAGGAAATTCAATTTAAATCAATGATTAAAGGTTTCATTTTTTCCTGGGTGATTCAAATAAATGATTGTATCAATCCACTGTAGCAAACTACTAATGTAGTTTAACCATTAATACTAATACTGCTAGAAACTGCAGGGAAGAAATTTCAGTTCCTTACACAGGCACAGACCATGAATATTTCCTTGTTACTAGCATCTGGTAGGAGGATATAAGGGAAACGTTAAGGACTTGCCCCATAACTTCCATTTCTTTCATATGGCACCATACTATCATAGTGTGAAGACCACCAAGTCAAGCATTTCACTTTTCACTGTGCAAATGCATTACCATTGTTGCCATGAAGTCATTGTTGTGTACATGTGAGTACAATTCTGATCACTGCACTCTCTTATTCCTTCAAAGGTGCTCTCTCTTTTAGTTAATTTACAGAGCTGCGGCTTTTTCATGTCCACTCAGAAGGAAGTCCCTCTTGAGTTCAATGCTGATTCTCAAATTAGTGCATAAAGCAGAAGTGGCTGCTGGATGGTACCCTGGCAATCCCCCAGTGCAGTGGTTCTAAACCTTTTCTTTAACAGGGATGCCCTGTAAATATAATTTGTGCCAGGGACCTCCAAGACATAACTCAAGATTTAAATATTTAAATCTATATTTAAATATGCAAAGATTTATTTAAATAGTCAAATATGTATTTATTTATTAAAGGCTTCTGGAGACTGGGATTTAAATCCCCACCCAGTTACTGAGTGATGTTAGACAAATCACATTCTCTCAGCCTCAGAAGAAGTTAAAGGCAAAACCTCTCTGAACAAATCTTGCCAAACTCACTCCATGATAGCTTCATTTTAGGAGTGTCATAAGTCAGAAGGGACTTGAAAGCACACAACTGCAAAATGCTGCTGACAGGGTTGCTTTCCAGCCATCATTTCTCTCACCTCTGAAAACTGACTCCTGGTGACCCAAGGTGAACCTATCATGGGAGTTTTCTTGGCAAGATTTGCTGCCTTTGCCTGAGACTGAGAGAATGTGACCTGTCTAAGGTCACCCAGTGGCTTTTCATGGCCGAGCAGGAAACCTTGGTCCCCAGAGTCATAGTTTAGGCATGTGCACATTCCTGCTGCTGTGTCCCTTTCATCAGAGACACACAGTGTGTGTGTGGGTTGTGTGTGTGTGGGTGCTGAAACTGCTCTCTTGGCATATGCACACCCCGCTACCATACCCCTGTTGTTGTTCTTGCTGCTGTTTGCTGTCCAACAGCAGCAGGGCTTCACCGATCCCGTGAGGGCTCCGCAGACCCCCGGGGGACCCAAACTCCAGGTAAAGAACCACTGCCCCAGTGCATCCCACAAAGTCCTTCTGCACCACCATCAGCCCAAAAATGGCCAATCACATTTCCAGAGGCTTAGAGGGGGAACAGCTGACCATTGAAAAGCTACTTTATTCTCCCTGCCAGCATAGGCCCCAAATGACTTTGTTGTTGCTGTGTGCACCCAAGTCATTTCTTATTTATGGCAACCCTAAAGTGAGCCTATCATGGGGTTTGCTTGGCAAGATTTGTTCAGAGGGAATTGGCGTTTACCTTCTTCTGAGGTTGAGAGACTTCTCAAGGCCACCCAGTGTGTTTTTGCAGCTGAGCGGGGATTCAAATCCTGGTCTCCAGAGTCCAACACTCAACATTCAAATCATTACATTACACTGGCTCTCATGACTGTACCCCCTTTCTTGATTCTTCTTGGTTAGGAAAAAATAGTGAGACTTACCCCTCCTGAGGTCTCAGTGTGTATGACAATGGCGCAAGTGCAGCCCCCAGAACTTCAGTGGCTACCCATGCCTTGCAAAAATGATTTTATCCTTAGTAACTGACTTCAAATGAAGCTTACCTATTTTCCTTGACCAAGATCTAACTCACAGAAGATTTAACATTTTTGTCCTCTGACTTAATTTATTTATAGCATTTGCACACTGGCTTTTCTCTAAGACGATCAAGGCAGCAAACATGTTTCTTCCTCTTTATCCTCACCTATACTGTACAGATTGGGGGTAGTGACTGGACAAGCTCAGTCATGTAGCTTCATGGGCAAAAAGAGATATGAACTCAGATATTTGGAATCCTCGTTTGATACTGTAACCACTATGTCATGATGCCAACTGTATGTACCTGTGGAGAGGGGCAGGCCTGCCTTTCCTTCCCTCATACTGGATGGCTGTTTCTTTCCTAGTCTGCTATGGCACCCTGCCACCCTCCTTATACAACCCTTGCTCTCCTCTTCTAAATTCACCACCTTAGTGAGAAAGAGGTAAAGCCTCTCTGGTCTTGTTCAAAACGAATTAATAATCTGTGGTAGTGTGTTTCTGTAAAATTAAAACTGATGAAAAACTATTCCCCTAAGTCAGAAATTATAAAAAAAACAGAATGTAATCTTTATTAAAATAACAAACAGGGAAAGGAACTGGGTGTTACCAATTTATTTAGGCAAAACAGAACTTCCAAAAGTATTTAACCAGTTTCTTCAGCTTAACACAGCATTCAGGGCCAGGGCTTCCCTATACACCCAGGCCTCTGGCTTCCTTTTCTGCTCAAAGGCTAAATTTCCCAATTCTAGGTCACCCCTTCTGACCTAACTCAAAGTAGATTGATTTCTTCCCTGCCTCTCACTAGGCCTCTGAGAAGATAACCCCACTTATTTAAACAAACTTTCTTGGCTGATTGAAAAGCTCTCCCTCAAAACCCTCTCTGGAAATCTCACTGCAGGAAGATCCCCAAAAATGCAAGTCATTATCTTATACAAGGCTCCCCCTCAGAAAGCTCAGCCCCTCCCATGTACCAATGAGCTGGGTTTCTCTCTTACCCAGAGCCTCTTGGAATACCTGACAACCTGTTGCCAGGATTGGTCTGTCACTCAAGCTGGTCATACCCCAAGGGTCCATCACAGTACCCAATTTAAAAGTACCTCATTCTTACAAGTTAAAAGCATCTATTTACGATTGTTTTCAAGGGTCAGGATGGCCACCTTTTCTGAGGTTGGCCTTTTTGACCTAAATTCAATTGCTATTCCCAACCTGAGTAGATCAGTTGAATCAATGGGACTGATATCTGTGTTGATTTTACCATCCAGAAATTGATTCAATGGGTCTGCTCTACTTGGAACTACTAACTGGATTTAATAGATATGTACAAAGATGAGTAAAGATGTCAATTAGCTTTTATACTAGATTTTCTCACTATTTATTTAAAAAGCAGGAGAGAAATGTTTTTGACAAAAAAATAAGCACAGAATATTTCTTGAAGCTTCTGAGGAACAAACTAATTATGCCAACTGCCTGTGCTCATTCTAATAATGGGCTCTGCCAAATAAGAAAAGTGAGAAGCTCAAATCGTAAAGATGATAGAAACAACTATGTTGATTATGCAAAGCAGACAGGTATCTAAATGATGCAGCTGAATAATTCACAGGGAAAAAAATGCAAAATTCTTCATCAGTTAATGGCCTGGCACTCTTACACTATTTGGCTGAGACAATTACACTCCAACACAATAAATAATGATTTATATTATGCCAGGGCACCTGTGACCCAGGATGTGCAATGATGTGAGATTAAAACACATTACAAGCTATTTAATCAGCACTCTTGCCAAGGTAAAAAAAATGCAATGCAGTGCACTTTGGCATAGCATCAGGGCTTACTTTACTTTCTTCTGCAGTGTCTCACATTACTTTATTAAACTTTCTATTGAAGACTTGCATAATTCCTGACATCTCTAGTCAAAGAAGGATTAGTTGGTAAGTGAGGGTAGTGGTATCTGACTTGCATTTTAATGCAAATTCACCTAATCCATTATTCCTGAACCAAGATTCAAACTAAAACATAGACAGGTTTTGATAGCAGTAATTCTGTACATTTTGTCATGTGGTTTTCAAATCAAACATGTATACAGAATCCATCTATTAGAGTGAAAACCACACAAAAATGCATACTTCAATGAAAATAATTTACAAAAATGCACTAATGAGAAGAAACTACTTACAAATGCTGCATATAGGAGAGGCAGAGACAAAATTGGCATGAATATTTGTGCACTTTTTAAAAATGTGAGCTGATGGAAAAACAAAACAGAGACTGAGTAAAACCTAACTCACCAGATTGGATATGGTTGTGGCTTTTGTCTTCTACCAAGCAGCAGATCTAGGTTATGCCCTTATTTCAAGGTCCAACCTACAGTCACATCCCACTAGTTTTCCCCTGAATCCTTTGAGAGCACACATAAGCTGAAAATTGGGTGGATGGAAGTTAACTGGACAATGGAGACAATAGGAAGCAGGCTAAAGATCCAGATTAACACAGTTATGTCTCTGAATTCTTGTTAGCCATAGATGATTCAAATAGAAAAACTGTTTTGTGAACAGTTGGAAAGGAGAGCTTTAGTTTTTCTCAGCATCCCAAATGATACAAAATCCAGTATTGTGACGTATTTGTCTAGAGATGTCAAATCAGTTTTTTAAAAAGCAACATGTGGTTCTATTTATATATTCTGAACACCTTCCATCTTGTTCAATTTCAGGGGGTTATCCTTCTGTTTAATTGTGACAGGTGGTTTCACTGTAGAAGAACACTTACACAAATAGATTACTGAGAAGTTTAGAACTGCATTCAGTACATCAAATGGGAAGATGAAAAGAATGGGTACCTTTAAAGAATATCATATTTACTGAATGATTCTATCTCTGTTTATTGATGTAATTTTATATGTCCTACCTTTCCCCTTTGTTTTTAACAAAAGCTGTTTACTCTATCAGCTAACAGAACATGCGGTGTTTAGTTTCCCGACGTGTACTGAAAAGCAGTAGAATAAAATGTAGATTATGTAACCTGTCTACAGTTGAAATTAATTTATTCTTAAAGTGTGTCATGAGGTTGACAAGTTTAAAAGAGTAACTGCTTGGACTAGTTTAATTAACTTTGATTAGCTAACATTTCCTTTAGCTTAAATCTGCTCACTTGAATACGCATAGTGACGATGATGCTAGGGATGAGTTCTGGATTATTCAGCTTTTAATTCCAAAAGCAGAACACATTTAAAAGCCTACTGTTTCAGAAAGCAGAGAATACACCAAGAATAGTAGCGCTTTCAACACGTTCCAAATGGAGTGCATGAAATTCTTGGTACATTTGTCATTCATTATTAATAAACTTAGTCTTCAAGAATCTCAAAATTAAAAATGCATAAGAAAAATATCTGCATCTTAGAAACTGAAGAAAAGTTTAGTAGCCCTGCAGAGAAGTAATATATATGCTCAAGATCTGGGCATATGGGTAAGAAAATGAGAGGAAGCAATAGCTTAGGGGCCAGATCTAAAGTTACACAATGTAACAGCTTTGCTGCATACAACCATTTTTGCATTCTTTTTAATTGCTTTTATTTGTTGATAGCCCTGGGGGCCTTTGTGGGCTGGAAGGCAATACAGAAATACTTTAAATAATAAATAAGCTTGCCTTGTGAATGCTCTTGAACATAAATGCCATGAGTATAAAAAATTAGGACACCAGGTAAACGAGAGATAACACTATTTACTACCAGATGTTAACTACCATTCATTTTTTGGTAGTTCTTTCAACATTTTCTCTAGTGTTGTTCCATCATAGCAATCACACTAAATCTTGATATAGGAAGTACTGAAACAAGTCTGAAAGATCTTTAGGCTAACTCTCGCCTTCCTCTTCCCCAAACAAGACTCACACTTTTCTAGCTTCTCCTTTTATGTGGATATCCACATTCAACTGGGTACAATGCTAATGCTTTATCAATTTTACCTTTCTGTACTGCGGCTGCTCTGTTCTGCAACTGACTCCTATATTCTGCCATGGTATTTTTAGCCACTGCTCTACACTTTCTCTCACTGCTGCAAATAAATCTCAGACCTGAAACCATCCAAAATATCTGTGAACAGTACAGCAGATTATAAAAGCTAAGAGTTAGTTCCAATGTTATCTCAGCAGTGAGGAATCACTAGGTCTGAGCTGGACACCCAGGAGTCCTCAAGGTGTCCATAAACTTTAACCAGTGTAACCAATGGCCAGAGATTATGGGAGCTGCAGTTCAAAACAACCAAAGGTCAAAAGGCTGCCTATCCTTGTATTACAGTATACTGCCTTTCTAACCATTACAATGTGCCAGAGGCTACAGGTTCCATGTCATTTCCTCCCCAAACAGAGGAGGCTGGCATTTTGTTGGGAATTTACAGTCATAAACCAACTTAAAATTGAGCATTTAGAACCACAGTGTTGCACAATGGTCATATTCCTAGGAGGGTCAGTGTTTTTGTAGCTGTGCCATCAGGACCACTGTACAAGCAAGGTGACAGCTGAGTCGTTTAGCAACAGTCATGATGCTCAATATTACAGTAGTTTGTTGGACAGGCTGCCCTTGCACAATGACAATGCAAGGAAAGGAAGGGCAATGGCACCAGAGTGACAGGGCACTGGTACTCCAGAAAGAAGACCATGGAAAGTCAGGGGTACTCTTTGCCTGGATGCAAATGGTGTCCCTGCTTTTTACAATGCCCTATTGTACAACAGGGCCTCTTGTGAGGTGTCTCATCATGCAGTGGGAGCCCCGTTACATGATGTCTCATTGTGTATCATCACAATTCTTCTACATTTTGGTGACATAGCTCTCATCATAAAGTTACACACTGCAGTCTGTGGTCTTGGCTAGGTGTTCACAGTATTACCAGAGTCACACAGGAAAGTGTCCTCATGCTGCTGTGATTTCTGGCCCTAGAGATCACAGCAACTGATCACTAGATTCAAAGTATGTTGTTGTGTTAAACCTTCAAGGATGGTTCTGAGCTCCCTAGATAAATCATGATTAGTCCAAAATTCAGCTACTTATTTTAGGTAGTTATTTTTGGGACCACTAGGCTCCTTACCCTAGAAGAGGACTTTATTGATGAAGATCCAGTGGAAATGTTTTAATGTTTAAGATGTATTATCAGTTCTTGAAAATATTCATATATGATGCAATTTACCACAAAAGGAATATTCTATGAGGGTTCTTTATGCAAACTGTCTCCAGTGGCTATAGAAATTGAACTGATTCTTAAAAGACCAAAATTCTTAAACAATAAAGAAGCAAACATTTGCTGATTTAACAGGGAGTTTTGGAATAAAATATTTGGCTTCAGGACATCCATGTACTCCAACCTATGCTGTTTTATCATCCCACACAGTTGATATTTTTAGACTTTTCGGATATAGGGTTTTAAGGAAAGTGGTATACAATTTAAATGTAACTTGGCAACAAGAATTGAGGACAATTAGAACCGGATTCTAAAGAACAGGCACATCACACTGTCATACTGCCCTTTTTGTATTGCCCTTTTCAGATCCCTGGACAGCCAATAACATGTCTCCTCATTAATGCAGAACTTAACATGAGCTTACAACAAGCACAGCCACAAGCACAACAGCTGTAACTTATAGGACAAAGTTCAATTTAAGAGGCTTATATTGCAAGAATGATCAGGAAATCTGGCTCATCAGATAAACTCCATGCTAATTAATCTTCCATTTAAAGGAAGCTGTGAATAAGCTACCATGTTTTGATGTTCACCACTCCCACACTCTACAACTTACAATAAAAAAAAAATAGTTTGCTCTGCTTACAAATAAGGATTTCTGTCCTAGAAGCTAGAATCATAAGGTGCGAGCTGACAGTTCAAAACAAACAAATTTCTAACCATGAGCTTTAAAAGCTCAGCAATTCCTCTGAAGCTAACAGCTGTACCAGTATGTGCCACTTTGGAATGAAAAGTAAGTCACAGTTATTTTTCATTCTCAGTGTCCAAAATATATGCTGCTGCTTCATTTTTTAAAACAATAGGGGGTGTCAAATATTAACTCTCAGAAACCAGCTGGAGTTTCTTTACACTCTGTGGTAGATATCCTCATCTCATGAGTTTGGAGGTAAGTGGGGATTTTCTGTGAAGCCATTCTGCACTTCAGAATAGAGCAATCAGGTACTTTCAACACGGAAGAGCATCCCTCACTGACCAGAGCTAGAGGGAATGCTCAGAGTAACATTTGAGAGAAGAATGCTCCCCTTTGTCAAGTCAGGAAAGGATATCACAAGACAGGGTTGTGGTAGTGACTAATTTTTGCTGGCTATCAGTGCCTAGCTAGAAGCCATTTTTAGATATCATTAATCTACTCTTGCAATACACCAGTGCTACAAATGCCATCAGAATGTAGAAACTGCCCTTGTAGCAAAGACAGATGCAGATGAAATATAGCAAAGCATTATATGGATCCTGAGCACAACGGTCTCTATCCTTCTGTCTCAGAAGTTCACTGACTTTTTAAGGAAGAAGGCAAAAAGAAGAAGGGAAAAGAAAGAAAAAAGAAAAGGAGTGCAATGAGTACAGCATTAGAAGGAACCAAGCAATAATGTAACATGCCTTCTTGGCCTATGGAAGAA
This sequence comes from Ctenosaura bakeri, assembly GCA_948474755.1. Classification (NCBI taxonomy): domain Eukaryota; kingdom Metazoa; phylum Chordata; class Lepidosauria; order Squamata; family Iguanidae; genus Ctenosaura; species Ctenosaura bakeri. The sequence goes on from CAOLHI010002952.1 coordinate 142,806, forward strand.
GCAAGGACTCAGTCCCTCCTCGATGCTAGGCTTCTTTGGCAGGAAGGCACATGCGGAACAAAACAGCTGCAACTGTATTCTTAACTCAGAGGTTGGAGTTGTGTAGCCTCCCAGATACTGGACTGCAATTTCAAGCATTCCCAAACATTAGCTATACTGGCTAGAGATGATTGGAGCTGCAATCCAAGAACCTCTGGAGAGCCACATGATTCCCATCTTTCCCTCTTTTTTGGCCAACAGCCGTGCTTTTTTGTTGTTGTTGATGCTGCTAACAACGTGGGTATAAAACTGGCTCCCTTGCAAAACATAAGGTGTAAATTGGGACCCAGACCCAGTAACCCTTCTTCTGGCTCTGGAGTGAGATCCTTCCTTTCTATCTCCCATGTCAGCACTATCAATGGCTTCTTATTAACATGTATCCACAAACCATGACTAACACAACCCAAGATCTCATAAACTAGAGATCTCTTGAAGTTACTGCAAAACAAGTTTGCAAATAATAGTTCTAAGGGATTAGAATTCGAGATTGCTGTGGTAAACATATAATGCAAAAGGACAGTTGATTCCAACAAGAGAAGACATTCGTCCTTGGAAGAAGTATGGTACAACTACTTGGAAGAAGTATGGTACAAACAATGTCTGGAATTTTTTTCAGGAAGAGCACCATTAGAACTGGACTTTTTGATGGCGACTACAGACAAACCCAAATACAACATGCATTGCCAAATAAAAGAAAACTTATTCAACGTCAATGAATTCTGTATACTGGTAGTTAAAAAAAGAATTCAGAAGTCATTTGAACATGACATCAGCATCCTCATCCTGTCTATTTCACAGAACTAGGACTCAAGCAGCTTATAAAAATTAAAACACATTCAAAGGAAGACATGTGTTAGTAAGAAAGTACAAAAACTTAAAATATAATTGAACTATCAACAGAATTAAGAGCAATTTAATTCAATTTAAAAAGGCTAAAAACAAAAACACAGAAGACATTATTAATAATCCTTTTCTTATAAAAAGTCAGTTCCTAAAAGCCTTTGAAGTAAAAAAAAGTTGTCACTACCCTCCCTAGGTAGGAGATGCAGAACCTGGGAGCACTCAGAGAAGGCTCTCTCCTGCATTTCCCACTAAACATATCTGTGAGAGTGGTGGGACTGAGAGAAAGGCCCCTCTAAGATCTCAAAGCTGGAGCAGGCCTGTATGGGAGAACACAGTCTTTCAGACAGTCTGGACCCACGCTGAACAAAGTCTTAAAGCACTCATAATGAGAACTCTGAATTGGATTCGGGGTTTTGGATAACCAGCTCCCATCAACAGTCTGGCCAAAAGGCTTTGAGCCAGGTGAAGATTCACATCAAAGGCAGCCTCATCTTAAAGTGCATTACAGTAGTCCAAAAAGATTTATTTTTCTTTGCTTTTGAAGCAGAAATGCTTCATTCAGTTTTCAGTCACTTACAGAACACTGCTAATGATTTCAATTAAAACAGTCGTATGTTACTTGTGCTACATTTAGAGAGGTCCAGAACTATGACATACCTTTTTTCTAATACCAGAATAGATGAGATTTGATGATAGCTGGCTCACCAACAAGAAAATGTTGTTTCATATAAGCACTTCTTTTAACAATCCTTCTACAATTTGTTAAAAAATATTTACAATAATCTGCTCCTTGTTATGCAAGAGATCCTTTTGTTTCCAAGCAACACACAATATTTTTACAAAATTGTCAAGGTATCATTTCTCTCTGCTTCTGAGACAGAAAATTAATTGTAACTTTACTTATAAGAAGCATATAATTTATCTTTGATTGTAAAATGGGGGCATATTTTGGAAGGTTAATTGCCTTTCCATGCTCTTCTAAATGCTCTCACTTTGTTTCAGTTTATGTACAAGATAATGGATCTTCAATGTTACCTTAACATTTTTGTTTAAAAGAAAACCTTAGTTGAAATGGTTACTAACGGGAAACAGATTAACTGGATCAGTCAGTTCAACTGAAATTAGATTGTTCTGCTTCAATAAGCAATGTTGTAAAATATACACCAGTATTTCATACAGACAGAACTATCTTTCCAGATTTTCTGATCACTGTTCTCTCTTCTTCTGCTATAACAATCCAGAAAGAGCAGCAGTGACAGACATAATGGAGGCATAACCATAGACATCGGTCAGCAGAATGCTTGCAAAATAATGTGTCTAAAACGTGCACTTGCAGTAAACAAACTGCTGTGCCTCTCTTCCATGAACTCCGGAACTGTAGTTCTGTGAGGAATCTAGCAGAATGTTCAATGCTAGCAAAACCCATCACTTCATGCTTTTACTAATCACTCTACACACAGTAGAACTGTCTTCCGCTGGTGAAATACATGTTTCTCCCAGGAAACAATAAGAACATCTTCACACACTATTCAGTGGCAAATTCTCATTTCCAGTGCGCATACTGGTGCATGGTCCCCTCCATACAAATAGCTAAAAAGCATACACTTTAACCATGCAATACTCACAGCAGGAAAGAAGGAACCAAATAACTTTTAAAGTGGAAAGGAAGAAGGACAAAGTGATTCCCTATCTTTGTGATGGTCAGTCAGCTCATCAAGATTATACATTTTTCAACTGATGTTAATCAACTTAGAGAAAATATATCCTCTCATCAACAGGCAACTACAACCAATATGTCAGCTCCCCACTGCCAGAGCTACTAGGTAAGAACTAATTCAGGTTCCCTAGGCCTCAAAGAACCTACTTACTTGCCTCTCTCTTAGGTGCTGCTGCCCTTGATTTGGCTAGGCAGCTATAACTGTTCATTCCCCATCTTGGCCCAGAAGGCCTAGCCATCATTGAATCAGTAGACCACCTACTATCTATGGCAGACAGCTGAGCACTGCAAGAGGAGACACTCTGAAATCCATAGCAATATTGTCCTCACCATCTTTCTTTCATCTAATTGCAAACATTTTGATTTGTCAACTCATCTGCCATGCCTCAGGTTTTGTGTCTGCGCATAAATGAGTGAAGTTCCTATCTTATCTCCGCATTTCCTGTCTTTCTGCACTAATCTTCCTGTTTCCTTTCCTGCCCACATTTTTAGCGCATGGGTTAATCGAATTCATCAGAAAGTACATATTCCTTATTTTAAATACCTACTGTACTGTGTTATAAAGATCATTTGATACAGAAACTAAATATTTGTTATTTTTTCTCTTTCATTATAACAGTTATACCAAAAGGGATACTAAATGTATTTAACAAGTTTTCTGTTCTACATGTCATCAGCAACTAAAAATCATGCAGAAGTGGATGTTGGAAAGTTAATTTTAAAGGTAATTTGTTCCTGTTATTCATTACAGTCTTTGAAAAATAATGTGGTGCTATTACTCACTATGATGTTGATAAGGTAATTTGTTACATGCACTGCATGCTACTTTTCCATTATTATGACAGAGTAAACCTTAATATTGATATAGAAATAGCATAAAACTTAAAAAATTCCTGTCAACATACCTCTAAAAATATCATTTCAAAAAATATCTTCTAGAAACTGTATTCCCAAATACTCATCATGTCACTTTTGAAATGTGAACATGTTACTCTAAATGCCTATTAATTGCAGATTAACTGCATTATTTGTAACTCATTACTTCCACATTCTGTACAAAGACTGTAGAATGTTTGCAATGTAACTTATTAATTATTAATTAATTAAAGTAGCTGTTCTTTTTGTTCAGAGTACTACCAATGGGCACTTAGAGGAATTCTTCTGGCTTGCAAAGTAAGATATTAAGATTATTCTACCATCCTGATCTATTGTACTTGCTACTACCAAAGAAAGGTGAACATGAATAACAATATCAAATAACTTTGCATTGCCCCTTGTCTCCGAATGTCTAAAGCTTTGTGTCTGAAAGTTGAAGTTGTAAGTTACTGAAATTTCAGGAATTTTCAAGCAGAACGAGCATTTTGTGAAGGGAGTCATAATGGTCATCTGAGGAGGCACTACCCCATTTGCTCCCCATAATCTCATTCGAGATCTTAATATTCAATTATTTTGTTTTCACAGGTGAGGAGACACCTTCCCAATTCTAATTTTCTCTCTAGTGTAGAGAAAGCAAATATTTTTGTCCAGTTCTCAGTTGGTATCTGCACATGCCAAAATGTTTGAGGAATTTATCCTGAGCAGAAATACATTTTTTAGCATGCATATTGTGGGTTTGTGCATAAAGCACTGTTTCTAGGCAGCCACGTGTGGGTTTTTTTGTGGTACCTCAAAAACAGTAATCTTGTGCAACAAATACCATGCACAGCAAAACCAGGTGCCTCCTTTTGTTTTTTGTACAAAGTGCTGTTTTGGTGTAATATTTTTGTTGCACAAGATTGCTGTTTTTTGAACAAAAAGTGGAACTCTTGCACAAAAACCACATATGGCTGGCTGCATACTGTGGTTCTGCACAAAATCCCATAATTCTTATGCAAAAAAATTGAGTATTTCTGTGCAGAATAATTTCTGGACACAACTAGAGATGTTCAAATACTGGGTGAAGACCATACAAAATTCTTGCCACAAAATTATCATTACTGCCAAGTGAGTTCTGCAATGTGCACAAAACCCATTTTTCAGCCAAGAAGTCGAATAACTGAAAATTCTGTTCATTCCTAATCTTCATTCCATCAAATGACCTTTACTGCTAACAAATCAACAAGCCATATCTGAATTTGTTGTTTCATATGTGAACCAAACTACTTCCCTTAAAAAAAAAACCAAAAAACAAAAACAAAACCAGAAGGTTGAGAGGGCCCATATTCATACATGTTTCAAAATTAGGCACTTTCCAGAATGGTTCCACTGCCATGAAAAAGCACAGTAGGGTCACAATTTTTTCAAGAAACACATCTGCTATTAACTGATGATACCCAAGAAGAAATGAACACAATAGCTATAATGTTCAGTTGCCATAAGTTTCATGAACTTTTATCTTAACGACAAATATCTTAATGACAAAACTCATAAAATTACTTTTTTAGCTTGTGGGTTAATTGTGATTAACCCATAAACTGTGATTAACCCACAAAACCTAAACATAGTGTTGCCTATTTAAATATGACATATTTCTAAACTGCAAAGTTTTAGGAGCATGCATTCTGTAGCTCATTCTTTTAAAATATTTATCACTGAAAAGGAGAAATAAAAGGCTAAATCTAATTGTTAGTCTCAACCGGAGTAGACCCACTGAATCAATGGAACTTACATAAGTTTAAATTTACCAAGTTCCCATTGACTCAGTGGGGCCATTCTAGTTAGGTGTAACAACTGGGAACAGGCCATATTATAGGCACAACATCTCCCTCCTGCCCCCCATTTCACCACTAAGATACCCGAAAAATGAAATCTCAATGTTTCATTTTTCTTCTAATGGTAGCAAAACTACAGGACAACTCAGAGGTCATGCATTATTCCAAATAGTTTCTGAAAACACTAGTAATGGAACCTATTACATGCTAACCCAACTGAAACAAGTTTCAAAACTTGGAGCGCTTTTTCTCATCCACGGCATTTAAATCAAACTCAGTTTATCAACACAGCATGACATTCCATTCCTCTTATACAGGATTTTTTTAAATCAGAAGGACTACTATAACCACACATTTTCGGAACATAGGGGCGTGGGGTAGAAAGTAGCTAACTAATCTAAAATCTAGTGCACCAAGTTTTGAAGCCTTTTAAAATGAACAGAGGCTTGAATTCCTTTCTTCATTTTCTGTAGTATTTGGAATTTTTATATACCTATCTTTAGTGGACTACTCTTAATACAGGGTTATCACAAAATTATAGATGACCTCTCATGCACAGTCTACAAGGATCTACTAAGTAGTCACAAATGAAAATACACGTATACATACTGTTGGTCTTCATGCACGTTTATCCTGCAGCACAATGTTAAAATAAGTGGTAACTGAAGAGATTTGGAAAAGATATTTAAGATCAATAATTCTTTGTTGCCTTTCTCTAAATTATTCATTACTAAAGCTTCAACATAAAATGGAAAAACTGTATAAAGTATTGTAACAGATGACCTTCGCCCAGTACAACGAAAAATCTACTGCACACAATTCAAATTATTAAGTACAATAAAATAAATTACTATGTATAATTCGAATTATTAAGTGCAAGACACAGACACAAAATTAAATATGTATTGTTTTGTAATGTTAAAGCACAACCCAAAGCAAGCCTGGCTCACTGTCTTGTAATATTTCAAGTGATGATCAAGGACAACATTAAACCAAGTCTTACCCATTTTTGAAGTATAAGACATGAGCCCTCTGAAGTCCTGTTTCTAAAAAATATCCAAGTTCTTGATCATGTGTAGCAGGTCCTGGCTTAGGGCTTCTGTTCTGCATATTGGTAATTATTACCTAGGAGACCAGTAAAAAAAAACCCAACTCAAACTCACTCAAGCACTGTCTTTCCCCACACATTAATTTTCTTGTTCCAGTTACCACAACACAACATCAGTTTTCACCCATTCTTTCTTTTAATATCTTCCTAACATTGAGCCATTTAATTTTCATTTTGCTGTCCTCACCAGGACAACAAAAAAAACCTACCCTACTATTATGATGCAGCTGTGTGTTAATAACAACTGTGTTCTCTTTTTTCCGTCAATGAATCTCTCTGCCTAGCTGTAGGCATCAAGGAGAGAAAAGAAAGCCCAAAAAATTGCAGATGGAAAAGTTCTTCCACATCTATCCATTCCAAATAACTGATAAGGAAGAACCCTGTCATCCTATGCCTTTGTTTCAGCACTATGTGTTATTTTGCTGCTTTTATCTGCATTGGTTTTACTTGCTAGCCCAATATTTTATCTGTTTTTATTTATTTTAAGTCATTTTTGTTTAAATCACTGGATTTTATTACTGCATATATAAGTTGCCTTAACGTTCTTTAGCAAAAGGCAGCTACAAATATTATAAATAAATATGGCAACAATCCCAACATCAATTGTTTGAACAAGCAGAAACAGCTATTGACAATTCAGAAAATAATCAGCTTTTAAAAAAGAGTAAGAAAGAAAACAAAGGCAAATATAGTAAATTTAATTGAAGTCCATTTTACAGTTTGGGAAAATGAAATACAAATATCATAAAGTAAGTACAAAAGCTGCTTTTTTTTTTTTTTGAAACTCCCAATTCTGTGCTACAGTTTTATGATGATACAACCAATAAGTTGCGAAGGAATGACAGCTTTCATTAACAAAGATCCAGCACATTCACCACCATGTTCTTGCTACATTTTTGGTGAAAGGTTGCTTTTACCACTATGGAAGATTTGTACGATTTACAATGAAACAGTATGTGTGTCAGTTTTCCAATATCTTCAGCAACATGGGACAAAGTCTAGAAACAATGGGAATTTTTCCATGACATCTTTCCAGCAACTGAGATTCCATCACTTCTTGTAAAAAAGCACATGACACTTTGACATGGTTAATTTCTGTGACTAGCTGGCTCTTTGCATGATGTCAGGGAATGCTAACAGATGACTCAAAAGGAAACAGAAATAGTTCGCTTTTGTCATATGATTCTCTCTCTATGTCTTGGATTGTTTGTCTAATTACTAGTTTAGCTTGTGACTTCTCCATTAAAGAGAGAAACGTCAATAAAAAACTAAGCATGTTTAATAGCTGAGACATACCCTTCCTCCAATGGGATTCACAAGAATCCACTGAGGCTAAGTAAACAAGTATGCTGGCAGGGCTAATTGATCTTAAGGACAATCAGCAGCAATCAACAGCTTACCTGGCTGCTATAATGTATAACTTGGTTTCTAAGTTTAAAGCTGCACTTACCACACAACCTAGGAGTGCCAGTTCCTTCTTTAAGAAGCCTGACTGCAATTTCTGTATCCATTCAGACAATCTATATCTAGATATTCTGTATTCATACATAAACTGAGTAAGTTTGCTGACTTGATAGAATCATAGACTCATACAGCTGGAAGAGACCACAGAGGCCACCTTTCAGTCCAACCCCTGCCATGCAGGAACCCACATCAAAGCACTCCTGACAGATGGCCATCCAGCCTCTGCTTAAAAACCTCCAAAGAAGGAGACTCCACCACACTCTGGGGCAGCATATTCCACTGCTGGACAGCTCTGACCATCAGAAAATTCTTCCTGAGGTTCAGGTAGAATCTCCTTTCCTGCAGCTTGAATCCACTGCTCCTTGTCCTAGTCTCTGAAGCAGTGGAAAACAAGCCTGCTCCCTCCTTGATATGGCATCCCTTCAAATCTGTATCACCGTCGGAACTTACACTTCTCCTCTAGTATATTAGAAATGGAGAGCTGCACTTAGGCAATGCTTAGCTCCAACTAGTGAACATTTCCTTATGTACATTAACTGTGTATAGGCCGGAGGTATGAAGGCAAATATTTGTATCTACAGCTTGTCCATTGCTCTGATGTTTTTATTGTGATTCCTTGTTGAGAAAATCTGACAACCAGTGTGGTACTGGACTGGAGCTTGAAATCAATGGTTCAAGTCATTGCTGAAGCATGAAACTCACTGGTTGACCTTGGACCAGTCATTCCCTCTCAGGCTGGCACACCTCACAGAGTTGTGAGAGCCTTGTACATTGTCTTGAACTCACTGGAAGAAAACTGGAAAATAAATTTATCTAATTACATAATAAATAATGCTTTACCTTTGTACCAGATTGCATTTTAACTTAACTTAATCTGTTTATAACTGCATATTTAGTTTTGTATTTTGTTTTTATGTGTACATGAAAACCAAAGGACTGTGGAGTATATACGATGGCTTTTGCTAAGATACAATAAAATATTGCACAGAAAATGGCTTAGTCAAATAAGACTGACATTAGAATGCTGCATCCAAGTCTTGTATCAGCCAAATGTCATAGGAAAATAGAACAGCTGTTGGTACTAAATACTGATGAGAGGTCTTACAGACACAACAGGGATGTAGTTCTCTCATCTAATTTCTAGTGAAGGTTATGTAACCAGGTCGTCAATGTTTGTTTCCCGAAACTGGTCTTGAGATCAGCCTGCAAAGGATCTAGACCAGTGGTTCTCAACCTTCTTAATGCCGCGACCCTTTAATACAGTTCCTCATGTTGTGGTGACCCCCAACCATAAAATTATTTATTTATTATTTACAATGCCTCTCCCCCTGGCAAAGGCCGCCTCGCTGGCCAGGAACAGAGGGGTGGGCAGAGAGCGAAAGAAAACTCTGAGAACCCCCCCGGGCTCTGCTTCTGCTTTGCTCTCGTTTCCACTGGGGGGGCAGTGTGGGAAAAGTTTCCAGAGTGTTGACCCTGGCCCGGGGGGGGGGGAAATCCCAGCGCCTTTGTCTTTTGCGCCGGGTGCAGCTTGCCCCCCGGAAAAGCGCCGCCTTGCAGCCCCCCGGCCCTTCCACAGCACCCCCCTCCATGGCAAGTGGGGCAGGGGGCGTGGCGAGGAGGGGGCCTGCCCCCCGTGCTGCCGCCGCCCCCCAAGTTGGCCCGTCAGATGGGAGGTTCTCCCGGTAGCGGAGAAGGGGAGTGATTTCAGTCCCTTCTGAACAAGGGGCAGGAGGATGTAAGCGCGTGGCTCGCGCTTGCGCACCACCACTCCTGCTGTGGCAACGCTGTGGCCGCACGCGCTCCCGCCAAAGGGGGCAGGAGGACGCAAGTGCATGGCTCGCGCTTGCGTACCACCACCGAGGAGGGAATGGAGCCTAAGACCATCGGAAATACATATTTTCCGATGGTCTTAGGTGACCCCTGTGAAAGGGTCATTCGACCCCAAAAGGGGTCACGACCCATAGGTTGAGAATCGCTGATCTAGACAATCAGCTTCACTCAGGGAAACCTGCAATCCTGAAGTCAATGTCTTCTAGAATCTAACACAAACAAGACTTGAAGAGGACTGATAATTAACTAGAATAGTGGAAGCATAATAACTTCTGCAATAAAGGTTTACCACTCCTTCCTTTGGAGGTTCCAGAGCACAACCCTCTCAAGGAAACATCTACAACTTCCATCACTCACTTGGCCACCTGAGTATAATTGTTTTTATAAGCTGAAACAAACACAGGACAAGTGACCATATCACTGATGTCATCCACCGAATTAACTTGTGCACATCCTCAGGTAACGCAAAATGAAATTCACTCATCAAATATGGACAAGGAGTTGTCTGAGTCATCTCAATAATATTTTTTTGCAGTCTGGAGTTTAGATCAGAAGGGGAACAGGGACTTCATCAGAATGGGTCTTGCACATTTCATACTGTTTGATTTGTGGTCACATTGTTTCTTCTTGTGGGTAGAGAATCATCTCCTCAGCAAAAAATTTGACCTGATGGTGATTTTATTTCTGTTCACAAACCACAGAAGTTACATACATGTGTGTATCTAAAAAAAAAAGCAATTTATACGGAGACAAATAAATTTCACTTTTATCAATTACCAAAAGATTTCTCAGAGAAGCACGAACGATGCTGTGCTATGCAGAAGGAAACACTAACTCTTAGAAATGTTATGGCATTTAATATGGTCATGTATTTCATTTTCATTACATTTTCTTTGTAACACTTGCAAGTAACATATAGTGACTTTCTCAAAACTGCAATACTGGGCATATTTATCTGGTCATCAACCTCCACTTAATCCAGGGAGATGTATTTCTCAGGGATAGCACTGTTACTCCATTTGGTGACTGAATAAATGAGAATAATTGTTTCCCCTCTACTAGATATCCCAGCTTACCCTTTCTATCTCCTGAAGGTACAGAAGTGCTATATCCCCAGCCTTCTCATAGCACATAATGATATCTTGTTCGCGATCTGTTCGGAGGTTACTTGTTGATGAAGAAATTGGCAACTTTTCTAGACAAAGACCTGAAAGCAAAGACATTTTAATTTAGGAAAATAGTCTGGTGTTAAATCCATTCCATCTCACTGGCCAAGCATAAATAATAATACAGATAACTGTACATAGCTGTATCACTTTAGAGGAACCACATACATAATTGTATGTGAACTCAGAAATCATACAGAAAGATTTGTAAGCATCAGAAGACTTTTTCCTTTTATATTTCTTTGAAGTTGTTTTGACATATCTGTAAGACATTCTCTGGGCCAATTACAGAAAGAATTGTTCTGTGGTATCTCCTCTGCCTCACAGTTTCTATGGCATTTAACTTAGTATCAGTGTAAAATACCAGTGGTTCATTTTACCTCTACTGAATAAATCAGAAAAAGAATCTATAAAAAAAAGGATGAGCTGATTGGGTCTATTCTGTCCCCATCATATTCTCAACATAAAGAGTAGATAAAACCTATTATGCCTCTATTGTAAATCTCATTTTTAGTGTGGTTATACCAAGAGTTTGTGTGTATGTGTGTATGTAAAAATATCTGTTGATGCCTGTTTGTTTACAAAGATGATGGAGGACCTCAGTGGGAAAGAGGTCCCCCGGAATAAATTTTACCTCAGGAATTAATTCTGATCCAAGTTGGCTTCATAACGACACTGTCATACTACAAACCTGAAACACTATTTTGTTTTGTTATATTCTTTGGGGAAAAACACTACTCAACCCGACTCACAGCTTACAAGAATCAAGGGGTGTCTTCCAAGCATAAGGAAAAGCAGATTTCCTGTCCCATTCACACTGTTGTGCAACATAGCTATGATGGAAAAGTAATCAGTCTATTCCATTTACCCAGATGGAACAATCCTTTTACTTTCATCTGCTTCCAGATCATGAACTTTAAAAAAAATCTAGATATTGTCTGCATGTCCACTGAGATTCATGTATCTACAACGGAGGAAGCCTATTTAAAATCCTCCCACTCCTGCCGTGCCACACTGAAAAATTCCTTCACTGCTACATGACTAGCATTTGAACTGCAGTCTGCAGGGCATACAACTGCGGGAAGGTTATTCACATCTCCCTCAGATTAATTTTAGAAATTATTTAGAATCTCTCGTCAATGCTGCCACTGAGTTTGGTTTATCTGAAGCAAAACAAGCCTCATAGATGGCATATGTTTACTCTTCCAGACAAAAGACACAATTTCAAATGCTAGCAAAAGCATTCAAGCATAGAAAATTCTATACCCCAATGAACATAAACTGCTGTGTTCTCAAAACACTGACCCAGCTTTGCATCAGGCACGCACAATGCAAAACACATCTTGAATCAACACTGCCACCTACAGAAACTACTCCAGCACTGCGGGTTAACAACTGAATGTGGAATGGAACTGATCCTTGTCTTCATACAGACAGAATTTAGGAAACAGACAAAATATGTCACCAAGAAAATGAAGGGAAACATTGGGAATATTAAAACTCACTAAAAAAAATTGTTATCTGACATCATTATAGAGGAATGTGGAAATAATTCAAGTGTCTCTTCTATCTGAATGGTTCTGATGTGGATCTGGGGATATATGTCAAAGTCATAACATGAAAATTTGGTTAGCCAACTATTTCTGCAAATGATGCAACCCTGCTTACATCTGGAACTGACTAAAATACAAATAAAGGACCTAAAAAAACAATAAAAAGCTAATCCCAGAAGGCAGTAATTAACAAAGATATGATTGAGAATATTTTTTCCGTAATGTAGAAACGTTTATCAATCAACAACTTTAACAAATAATCTAGTCTCATTAACAGTGTAACATTAGAACCACAAATTTATACCTTTGTAGCTCCACTTTTGTGAGCAAGAAAAATCCTAAATTGCAGTGTACCAATTCATGTGAGATAACTGGTACACTGCATCAGTAGACCATTTGTAGAAGCAGATGATAGGTTTGAGCCTACTTGTTCACTGGACAAGTAAACATAGTATATTTTGAGTGAATAGGGACAATAAATATTACAGAGGGAGAAGAATTATGAAAGTTGACATCCTTAGCTGCGTGCATATAAATCCAGTGTACAGGCCTTCTTTCTTATCTGATTACTACAATGCATCATGGACCTTGCTACACTGCCACAATATGAGCACAACCTAGCACCATCAGTTTGACTTTGAATTGCAATATATTCCATTACAAAAGTGGGTCGGGGGAGAAATTGCAAATATATAAAAGTCGCTCTACCTTTGGTAGAATATGCTTCAGCGATCATCCTTAGCCGATAAGGAGGTACAGCAACAAGCTGTAAATCATCAATGCCAACTCTTGCATACGTGTTAAGAGCTTCCTTGTAATCACCTTCCACATAATTTAATTTGGCCATAATTAAGTTGGCTTCTTGTAAGAACTCTGGCTAGAAAAAACAAAAGGAGAAATAACAATAGAGAGTAATATCAAATTCTTATATAATTGTTGTAAAAATCATAGGCTTATCTGGACTTCAAAAAATCTTTGTTATTTTAGGATAGAGCTGGCATGAATTGTTCCAAGTTAAAATTGTTGCAATGAAGAACTGCTGCAAGTGGGAACAAAACCTAAGCTGCTTAAATGCACTTTAGAATTTTTAATTACAATTACAAAAACATTTTGAAGAATATATAAACGTAGCAAAGACATACTGTCAGCCCCTCATATCCATGGATTCAACCAACCATGACTTGAAAGTATTTCAAAAATAATAAAATTCCAAAAAGCAAACTTTGATTTTGCCATTTTATATAAGAGACACCATTTTATATCATTGTACATAATAACTGAGCATCCATGAATTTTGGTATCCATGGGAAGTCCTGGAACCAAACCCTAGCAGATACTGAGGGCCCACTGTAAAGGCAAAAAGTAATATAATGGGCAGAAAAATATTAAGCTAAAGAAGGAAACAGGAGTTGCTGTCATTAACCTTAGTAATGTCTAATCATCTCTTAAGCAATAAATTTATGCCACATTCAATTAGTGTGGTCGTAGGTTTTCACATGGAGGCTGCCGTTTGAATCAGCTTCTGCAAATACAAAGGTATTAAGCATACATATCAATATTCCAAAGTTTTGAAATTCATTTCCATACTAGCCCTTTTACAATGAAAGTAAAAAATCAACCCTAAGTGAAACTAAGGGCTCATCCAGACTGGCCAAATATGTCATGAGATGTCCAATCTAAACCTCACCCCAAGAAGCATACAAAATTGTCCCAACAAAACAAGGAAATCTATTAACTTATCAAGAGTTGCTGAAATGGGAAGGGGATAAGCCAAGAATGCATACAGAAGAAGAATAAAAAGTTTTGGGACATGAATTTAATTGGTTCCCATGGAGACAACTTAAAGAGAGATTTAAAATGGATCAAAAATTATACGGATTTGAAAGAAAAGAAAAGAAAATGAATTAGATATATTGATGAAGGGGGACCAAAAGAAGAGAATCTCCAAATTTTATAAATTATTGTGGCAAAGGGAAATGGAATCAGAGACTCTTAAAGATAATATGGTTAGATGGGCACAAAATATTGGACATCCAATTGAGTTGGATACATCGGTGAGGGCATGGAAAACAGATATAAAATTTACACCAAGTTTAAATTTGAGAGAAAATGTTTACAAAATGCTACATAGATGGTATATGATACCTGAAAGGTTGCAAAAAATAACTAAAAATGGAAATGAAAGATGTTGCAAATGTGATGAAAAGACGGGGTCATTTTTTCATATGTGGTGACTTGTAAGATAGCAAGGAAATTTTGGGAGGAAATACATGATGAAATTCAAAGAATTTACAGTCTAAAATTTGAAATGAAGCCAGAATTTTATTTGTTAAATATGCTAGGGCAACAAAGAGAAATAAGATGTCATCAGACGACATTGTTATAATTGATAACTGCTGCAAGATTGACATATGCACAATACTGGAAAGAAAGGAACTATGTTGACATAAAAGAAAGGAAATAAAAAGTTCTGGATATGGTAGAGATAGAAAAGTTAACATTTTCACTGAAAAATAAGCCTATCCAGAACTTTGAAAGGGAATGGAGAGAAGTCTTGAATTGGATAAAGATATAATATAAGAAGAGAGAAAGCAATAAAGTAGGACTGTATACAATGCAAGGCAACAATGCAATAAGGTAATGTAACAAAGCAGCAATGTAACAATGTAAATGCCACAATGTAAGATTATCTTTTAAACAGAAACTATGTATGAATGGAATGTAAACAAGCAGACTCAACTGGAAAAAAGAAAAAAGTTTGGAAGGGTTTTTTTTTAATTTCCAATTTAAAATTTAATAAAAATATTTAAAAAACAAACAAACAAATATGTCATGAGATAGTAGCGTTTATTTACCATTTCACACTGTACTGTTACAGCACTATTATTTCACTTTAACTGCAATGGCAGCATTCTGTGGAATTCTAGAATTTATAGTTTAGTGAGGCCCAAAACCTCTCTGGCTGAGAATTCTAAATGCCCCTCCCTAAATTGCAAATCCCAAGATTCCACATGATGCTGCCATGGCAGTTAAAGTGGAATAATAGTGCTATAACAGTATAGAGTGATAGGGCCCTTCAATGCAAATCACATATTTCTAGTTACAGGAAGTTTCAGGCTTTCCATACTTCTTTCTCAGCCCTTTTTATTCCAAACCAACAAGGGTAACTTTTAAAATGTAAAAACAAAATTGATACTTTCATTGTAGTTGTGGGTGGGTAGTACGTTGAGATGATCAATATTGGTGTTTCTAGTACTCACACGCCCTACATGTTCATTTGTTGTACCTTTCAACAAAATTCATTGTAGTTGTAGGTGGGAAGTAAGTTGAGACAACCAATGTTGGCGCGTTTAATACTCACACAACCTACTTGTTTACCTGTTGTCACTTGCAACCCATGATTTCCTTCTGCTTCTGTCCCTAAAATGCCTCCTTTCATTTTTCAATTCTTTTTTCTCTTTTTTTGGCAATCTCTCTATAGTATTAGCATATCAATAACCTCCATGTCCAGATTAGATTGATTGCTCCATCCCCTACTCTACACACATGAACACAATCCATACAAATAAGAGATTGTAACTCAGATGGACATGTAGCTCTAGAACATTTCAAACAATTTTATGTCAACCCCTTCTTCTCCTTTTGATGAGCTTCTCTTTTTCCTCCCCTTTCCCAATTCCTGCTTTTTAAAAACACATCTATTTAAGTGTTCTATATTTATGCATGTATGTGTGTGTGCATGGAGGAGAGAGGCAGTGGAAGACAAGGAAAAAAGGGGGGACGAGGAAGCAGATTTTCCATCAGACTCCTTGTCAGTGTACAATGCCAGAAATCTCTCTTGTTTTGTATGTGCGTGGGTAGGTGTGATCTCATCCAGTACAGCAATAACAGCATTGTATCTTTGTGATTTAATGATAATGCTCTAGAGATATTATTTTTTAAAAATTAAAAATGTAAGGGACATATTTGGGGACAGGAGCGGACCATGCATTTTATTTATTTTTTTATAAAAAAATATTTTGATGAAGAAATGTGAAGACCTGAAGACAAAACAGCCTGTGGTAACATAAAATGAAGCAGCATGAATAGGCACAGATTGTCAGTATGGATGAGACCTCAGGTTCAAGAAAGAAGACTTACTAAATCCATCAGACGAGCTCATGAGATTACCCCTAGAGTCCACTTTTAATTATCAAAGTTTTTTCTCCAAAAGTGAGATGGGGAAACATGAATGTCAAATTACAGACTAGGAGTCTAATTTCTTGGGTGTTCACAATATGATTGCTGTTGCTAATGAAGCCATCACCAGTTAAAGTTAAGACTGGCTGATAGATCTGTAAGGGGTAAGAGTTAGAAGACAGTTGTAAAATGTAATAAAATTGCTGAGAAGCAAAATGTTACTATGAATATATTTAAAACAATATAAAACCAAAAGCAATTGAAAATACATCTAATCTCACATAGTTCAAACATCAGGATGGAAAATTATCTTAAACTTGTAAGTCAATCTTTTGGAATTATGTGTCAACTCAAATTCTCAGTATGCCATTGATTTTAACGACAACTTTAGAAGTGGCAAATACCTTTAAATTTCCCCGGTCAAGTGCTGCAGTAAGATGCTTCCTGACTTCTATCAACTTTGGTCGAGGACCACAGGGACTAGCACCCTGTTTAAGAGGGTTCTCCTTCAGGAAAAGTTCAAGCTTTGATTCTGCAAGAAGGAGCTCTGCCATGTCATCTGTAAAGAGAAGCAAAATTACTAAGTAGATAAAACAGTTTGCACATTTAACTGACATGAGCTGATATACACTGATGAATAGCACAGCAACTTTAAATCAACTAGCTCCCTTCAGAAACCCAAGATTTTCAAGAGTTAGAAGCACATTCATTTCCATAGCTTCACTTAAAAGAGAAAATATTTTATGTACATACCAGCTCCTTTGACAACCAAGATAAAAAGCTGCACAAAGAAAATCTACAATGGTAGTCTAACAATCCCTTACCGTCAGGAAAACTGAATACAGTGCCCCTCCAATTTCATGAGGGTTCAGGGCAGAGAACCAGCACAAAAGTGGAAAAGATGCAAATAACTCCCACCGCACTCCACTTC
Organism: Ctenosaura bakeri; assembly: GCA_948474755.1. Lineage (NCBI taxonomy): Eukaryota > Metazoa > Chordata > Lepidosauria > Squamata > Iguanidae > Ctenosaura > Ctenosaura bakeri. The sequence continues at coordinate 160,326 of CAOLHI010002952.1, forward strand.
CCACTCCCTTGCCTTTTGTGTTGGTGCCACGCCTTCCTTCTCCACACCTGGGCAAAAGGCAAGGGAACAGGGAGGGAGGCATGTGCACACCTTTCTTCTTTGTACATGGTGCTCCCCCCACTCATTCCCTTGTCTTTTGCGTGGGCATGTGTTCTTCATATCCTGGCAAAAGGCAAGGGAATGGGGCGGGAAAGCAGGCAAACTGTCTTTTTCCACATGCATGTCTTCCCCTCCATTCACTTGCCTTTTGCCCCAGAGTGCATTCTCCATGCCCAGGCAAAATGCAAGGGAATGGCGGGGGGAGGCATACGTGTGCCTTCCTTTTCTATGTGTGGTGCTCTTCTTTCCCCTCTCATTCCCTTGACTTTTGCCAGTGCACATGTGGCTGGGCAAAAAGTAAGGGAATGGGAGGAGTAGAATGAGGGAGAAGCATGCATGCCTCATGAATAATCAATATTGCAAAAGTCAAATTTGCTTAATGCAGAGGGAGGATGGTACTCCTATTTTTTTGTTCTGCATTTCTCCACTCCTGGTTGGCTCCCCTAGTGGTGGCTTTGACGGTTCTGAAAGCGAGCATGTTGGTGTACATATATACATATTCTACATGTCATTGGGATGTGTGTGGGTGTACATACATGGACATGCAATGTGTCATTTGGACCTAAGAAACCCTGTAGATTCATGTTAATGAAGTCGCTACCTCTTTACTTTGCAATTCCTCTCCCTGCTTTCTGTAGCCAAGGCATATGCATGTGCCCTCAAGTCGCCTGTTAACTCAAGGCAACCCCATGATTTTCATAAGGTTTTCTTAGGCAAGGAATACCCAGAGGTGGTCTTGCCAGTTCCTTCCTCTGAGTGCCTATGGCACTCAGTATTCACTGGCAGTCTTACAAAAGTGTATTTTCCAGCAGAGGGCAATACAGTATTGTGCCAGGTTTAGAAATCAACATTTTCCATGGGCTATGTTGATAAAAAGATAGTTGTTGTATGCCTTCAAGTCATTTCTCACTCATGGTGACCCTAAGGCAAAACTATCATGGGGTTTTCTTGGCAGAATTTGTTCAGTGGGGGTTTGCCCTTGCCTTCCTCTGAAAAACCTACTTACGCAACTTCTAAAAAATCTTAATAGAAGCTTTGGTGCCTCAACTTACTTGCTTTCTTTTCTCAGTCCCATTTGCATTATGTCTATTACACTTTGTGGCTGTGGGCCAGTAATAGCTTAACTTTCCATCTCTGTACTGTGCTGAGAAAATTTTACATGTTTTATAAATGATAAGCAACAGCATTACGTATGTGTAATTCCATCACCACTACCCTACAGCAAATCATTTTTGTCAGTCACAAAGCTGTCTGATGTTCTAGTAGCATTTTTTATTTTAAGCACAGCATATCTGATTTAAAGGTAATAAGACCTTAAGACAGAAAAAAAAATAATCAGGAGTGATTTTGACTTACACAGCACATTTAACATTCTAGCACAAGTATCTGTTACCACATGCAACTAGTGGACAGTTTCAGCATTTCAACTGTACACTACATGAATGCTTGCTTAATGAAAACTGTAAGGTCAGAAAGATTTATGTCAACACCTATTTGCCAGGAATCTGGGAGAGACACATTCAGCAAACTCCTGTCTGATTTGTGGGTAAACAAAGGAATAAATCTATCCCTTGTTAAGTAGTGTATGTTATAGCCTTAAGACATTCTGCAGTGCAGTGATTACTGGAGGAAGAGAACTGCTGTACCTATATTACAGGAATGAGATGGCAAGCAGTGTTCATCTGCATCTGTGAACACTGTTGGTCTTATTTCTCTTTGGCCCACAAGGAATAGTTATGATTTCTAACAACCACTTTGTCAAAGAGGAAATAAATAGATTTTCAATTAATACATATAGCCAGCAAGTTCCATACAATGTCTTTGTCTCAGAATAAGTTGAGTAGCTTCTGGCTCTTATGGCCCAAATTAATTTGTTACAACACAGCTGAATATATCTTTGATCAGACAGCTGCTTCTTCCTTGCAAAGTGGCCAGGATAGGGGGACAGCTGCAGCTGAGAGAGGCAGGAAGAAAAGGCATTTGACCCCTTGCTCACTAGTCCAGTCTTTACTATTAAATGCCAATAACCTCCTCCCAACTCCCAGACATGTGTTTTTATTTATCTATTTATATTTTGTTTATTACTCTGTTTATATAGTTGCACCCTATCAGATTTTTTTGAGGGTGGGGTCATAAACAATACAACATTAAACACAGTATACACTACACATAATATTGCAACAGTAGCCTAACAGGCATTTTGCAACAGACCCACATAAAAATAGTTTAGAGGGAATTAAACAGAAAAACTAGATGAGTGAGAAAGGGTGAAGTCCTTCATTCTGACCCATGAGATCCTACAAACTGTACCATTCTGAGGCATTTTGCAAGAAGTGAAATCTATCAGACTAGTATTAACATGCAACTGCACTGTAAACATTAAATCTGGACAATAAGAGAGTTTCAAGAGCTATTTGCATTTGAGAAGCCAGCAATGATTAAAGAAAATATATAACACGGAAACAGGGCATTGTTGGAAGTGTCAGGAGAATGCTGGCACACTATTTCATATGTGGTGGTCATGTCCCAAGGCTAAAAAGTACTGGAATGATATTCATAATATCATATGTACAATATTAAGGGTTCAACTGGATAAGATACCTGAACTGTATCTGTTAACTATGACATATATGTCAGATGGAACTAGCATAAAGAAATATTGGAAAATATTACTATATATGATTACGACAGCTCTTATTGAATATGCAAGGTTATGGAAAACTGAACAAATACCCACAATAGAACAATGGTGGGCAACTTTTATTGAAAATCGGAATGCAGATATAGTCTCTCAGAGACTGAAAGGAAAATCAGATGATGATATCAATAAAGAATGGCAAATTGTGCTGGATATGGATGGGGTTTTGACAGGAAATAATTCTTAATTCATGGTAATATGATAGCAAGAAGGAGAAAATCAGAGAAATATCATGGAACATGTAAAGTTGGGTTGAAATGCAGGAACTATCTTGGTATTGTGATAAATTTGTTGTGATGCATAATGATAGTATGTCAATGATATAACAGTTTATGTAACCCAGAGAGGAGTGGAGGATACCTGTAACAATTCAGTAAATGTACAGTGAGAAATGTATGTTTTATATGGTGAACTATAATAAAACTGTATTAAAAAAAAAGGAGCCAGCAATGATTGGCCTTGACTCCACAATATTTTTCTAATTCTTAAGAAATATTCATCCTAGGTTGTACACATTCATGTCAAAGACTTGAAAGCACATTGTTAAGCTGTTCTACCCATACTTCTTTTTTTAATGGTCTCTGATCAAACCTGATTTACACTGAAATAAGCTCCCAAAAGTACTGGGGTCCTGCAAGAGATAAAGTTATAGTCTACTGGTAGTAATTACTATGAATAACATACCCAGCTCTGTCCTTCCATAGTTTTATAACCATTTGAGGTTAAACTGAAATATGATACTTGCACCTTTCATCGATATAATCATATTTCATAAACAGTGCTACGTCCTGCAGAAAGGAGAGCTGAGAATAAACACAAAAGCTTCACATTGTGACTTTGTTGGCAATGCTCATTAAGACTGAAAATTGTGTTTTCTGCCCTGACTTGGAATTAGAAGATTTATGTTTTCATTTGGTCAAACACAGCTATATGATGGCATCACACCTGTTAACTAATCTCTGATAGGGTAGGAGAAGTTAAGAAGAAACTTGACCTCAGTAAATAGTAGGCTATGAACAGGACTGAAAACTTTGAGAGGTTTTCAATATTTAGCATTAATTTTATTTGATGTTAATTTGCAAAACATTTGTAAGTAAGCAGCACAGAGAGGCAGTTATTAATCTAGAATATGGATTTAATGTGAATTATATCTTATCGTTTATGCTGCTACAAGAAAGCTCAAAATGCAAAGGGTGAGAGCAAGACATAATGAATTAGAAAACCCACTTAGGCAGGAAATTCAGGTTGGTTGTCAAGGGGTAACAGATCAAAACTGAAAAGTGTTCTGTCAAGATATAATATTTTACTTTAAAATACCCCCCTTGCCACCATACACATGGAGCAGGTTAGAAGAAACAATTTTTCTTGTATGCTGAACTATTAGTAAACTCCCATTTACCGTAGTTAATCAAAATCAACTGTTAGCAATTAAATATTTATAGAACAGCATAAGGAGCCCATTGTTAACAGCACAGGAAGAAAGTGCCTTATTTGCTAAGGTGAAGAACCTGCGCACACTGGGTGGAAGTGAGTGGGTGAGTGTGGATATACTTATTCCAGTGATTCTTTCTCTCTTCAATAGTTATTTGATGCCAGTCTAATTCCATTATCATCTCCTTTTCAAAACAAGTTAGTCTCTCTGGCAACAGGAACTCTTAACTTGGAAGATGTCTACTTAGCCAGGAAGACAGCAGCAATAAAGAACAACTGTTTTTGGCACTGTGCAATAATTATGCTGATAAAGAAATTGGCAACTTTTCTAGACAAAGACTTTAAAACAAAGACATTTTAATTTAGGAAAATCATTTGGTGTGGAATCCCTCCCATATCATTGACCAAGCATAAGTAACAATGCAGCTAACTCCAGAAAGTAAAGTCAGGTTTATGTATATTTTCATTTTAACCCTCTATCTTAGCAACTCACGCACATCACCTTACCATGGTGGAAGGATTTTATGCTCCTGTGAGTCAAGAGGAAATGCTGATGGCAGCAGCACTGTTGTAGGTTCTCCGTCCCTGTGCCTGAGCAAAAGGCAAGGAAATGGGAGGAGGAGAAGGGGGGCATGTACACACCTTCCTTCTTCAGGCACATTACTTCCCACCACCATCATTCACTTGCCTTTTGCCTGGGCATGGAGAAGGAATTCAGTTGGTGCTCCCAGGGAAAAAGTAAGGGAATGTGGGGGGAAGGCACATGTGTGCCTTCCTTCTCCGCATAGAGGGCTTCCCCTCCCATCCCTTGCCTTTCACCCAGGTGCAGAGAAAGGAAGGAAAGTATGCAAGGGCAAAAGGCAAAGTAATGTGGGGGAGCCCCAGAAAGGAATGGGAGGGGGAACACAGGGAGGGAAGGCACATGTGTGCATTTCTCACACTTGCTCACTCAAGCAGGGGAGAGTTATACACAGTTTTTCAACTTTTTCAACTTTTGTGAGAATTCTGACCCCAAACCTTCATGAAGGTGGTGGGGCCACTATAGTATGATACCATCTGTATAGTGATCCATAGTTTTTCATGATCTACACAATCTTTGCTATAACCTATAAACCACAAGCTGATTTTCTTTTGAAATTCTCTGGTGCGTTCCATCATCCAATGTATGTTTGCAATATGATTCCTAGTGCCTCTTCATTTGCTGATCCCAGCTTGGACATCTGGCATTTATGATAGAAGTCTTTGTGGCAGAATTTTGAGCATCACTTTGCTTGCATGAGAGATTAATGAAGTGATCCTGTGGTTACTGCAATCTCTGGTGTCCCCTTTCCTAGAGACTGGAAGGTATATTGAGCATTTCCAATTTGGCAGTCACTGTTTTGGTTTCCATTTGGTTTCCATTTTTCTTGACACATTTTAGTTAGAACTAGAGTAGATTCTGTCTCTGTAACCTGAAGCAACTCTATTGGTATACCTTCTGTTTCTAGTTATTTATTTCTCCAAAGTGCTCTGAGTGCAGCTTCTGCTTCACTTTTTAAAATTGTAGGTTCATCTTCAAATGGTTCCTCCTTGAATTAATTTGTCATCCTTTCATTTCTTTTATATAGTTCTTCAATATGTTGTTTCCATCATCTTTTTATTTCTGATTGGTCAAGCAATCTGTTCCCCTGCTGATCAGAGAGCATCCACATGCTTGGTTTAAATTACCCTTTGATTTCTTGGATCTTGTGAGAGTTCTCTTGTTCTTCCTTTTTGTTGTTATCTTCTATTTCTGTGCAATCATTATTATAGCAGTTCTTGTCCCTGTCCACAAGTCGTTGAACAGCTGCATTCTGGGTTCTGTCTTTGTTTCTGCCACTTTTCATTTGTCTGTGTTTAAACGCTTCAAGAGTTTCATCCACTGTGAACAAGCTACTAAAATGTGGGTCAGACAATGCTATTGTTAGGTGGATTTGTAACTGAATGACTGACGAAACTCAAAGGTTGCTCATCAATGGTTCCTCTTTATCTTGGAGAGAGTGGCTAGTGGGGTGCTGTATGGTTCTTTCCTGGGCCCAGTGCTATTCAACATCTTTATCAATGATTTAAATGAAGGAATAGAGGGCATCTTATCAAATTTGCAGATGACACCAAGTTAGGAGAGGTAGCTAACACTGCAGAGGACAGGATCAGAATTCAAAATGATCTCAACAGATTAGAGAACTGGAAAAAAACTAATTTCAACAGGGAGAAGTGTAAGGTACTACACCTGGGCAGAAAAAATGAAATGCACAGATATAAGATGGGTTGATCACAGTTCATGTGAAAAAGGTCTAGGAATCTTAGTAGACCACAAGGTGAACATGAGTCAGCAGTGTGATGCAGCAGCTAAAAAAGCCAATGTGATTCTGGGCTGCATCAACAGGTCAAGTATAGTGTCTAGGTCAAGTGAAGTGATAGTACCACTGTACTCTGCTTTGGATAGACCTCATAAGGAATACTGTATCCAGTTCTGGGCACCATAGTTCAGGAAGGATATTGACAAGCTGGAACATGGCCAGAGGAGGACAACCAAAATAGTAGAATGCCTGTAAACCATGCCATATTAAGGAGAGGCTTAGGGAGCTGGGTATGTTTAGCTTGGAGACGGTTGCAAGGTAACATGATAGCTATGTTTAATTATTTGAAGAGATGTCATATGGAGGATGGAGCAAATCTGCTTTCTTTTGACACAGAGCAATGGCTTCAATCCCCCAAGAAAAGAGATTCCAACTAAACACTAGGAAGAACTTCCTGATGGTAAGAGCAATTCAATAGTGGAATACACAGTCGTGTCTCCTTCTTTGGAGGGTTTAAAACAGAGGCTGGATGACCATCTGTTGGGAATGCTCTGATGGTGTATTCTTGCATGGTATCTGGACTGGATGGCCCTTGCAGTCTCTTTCAGCATTATGATTCTATGAATAGGGGGAAAGCATGTCCAAGCCTTCCTTCTTCATGCACAGGGCTCTCCCCTCCCATTCCCTTGCCTTTAGTCCAGGCACAGAGGAAGGCAGGCATGCACACCTAGGCAAAAGGCAAGGGAATGGGAGGGGGGAAATGCATGCATCTTCCTTTTCCACATGCAGGGCTTCCCTCTAGCCTTCACTTGCTTTTTGTCTAGATGTGGAGAAGAAAGGCAGGGGCATCCAGGCAAAAGGCAAAGGAATGGGAGGGGATAATGTGGGGGGGAAGGCATGCATGTCTTGTGAATAATCAAATTCACAAAGGTCAAACTTGTGAATGTGGAGGGAAGACTGTACTAGCAGAAAACAGCAAAGACTTGGAACAATTACTGAAGTAAGTCAAGGAAGCAAGTGCAAAGGCAAATTTACAGTGGAACATTAAGAAAACAAAAATAATGATCACAGATGACTTACATAACTTTAAAGTACACAACTGAAGACATTGAAATAGTTCAAGATTCTCCATACCTTGGCTCAGTCATTAATCAGAATGTAGATACAGTGAAGCAAACAGAACATGGACATGGCAGGGCAGCTGTAAAAGAACTAGACAGGATCCTCAAGTGTAAAGAGATGTCACTTAATACTACAGTTAGGATTCTCCATGCCATTGTGCTTCAGGTTTCTATGTATGCTTGGGAAAGGTGAAAAAAGCTGATAGGAAGAAAATCAACTCATTTGAAATGTTGTGATGGTGAAGAGTTCACAGATACCATGGACTGCTAAAAAGACAAGTCAATGGATTCTAGCACAAATCAAGCCTGAACTCTCTCTCTAGAAGCCAAGATGACTAAACTGGGATTGTTGTACTTTGGACATATCGTGAGAAGACACGACTGACAAGAAAAGACAATAATGCTTGCTAAGGCAGAAGGTATTAGAAAAAGACCAAAGTCTGGGTTTGCAAGACCTGAGCAGTGCTGTTGATGACAGAGTGAGTCAGAGGTCTCTCAATTGTAAGGTCAGTATAGGTTGAACTCAACTGCCCTGTATTTCAATTCTTGGTTTCTTCAGTTAGAAGCTGCAGAGTATCGAGAACATGCTGGCAGAGACTTTGAAAACTCTCTTCCAGTCAGATTAGACAATACAGCACTAGATTCACTGGACCAACACAGCAACCAACAATCACTTCTGAGTAAGCCTCAGTTTAATCACAGGATTAGATTATGGAGATGTTGGATAAGAGCCCTCAATCCTTAGGATACTGTAATTCCTATTTAAATCAACTGAGCTCCCTTTAAAACATGGTAAAAATTGTAGTTAAAGCTATGAAGCTTTAATATGTTGAATATCTTTACCTAAAAAGCATTTAGAGTTCAACTGATCATTGCTTGTAATTATTTGCAATATACGTAGCTACTGATTTTTGAACAACTCTGCAGAAGAGTAGGAGAGCGATTTATTCCCACAGAAAACAGCATCAAAACGCCAACCAAACTTAAAGGCCCTGTAAGACAATTGGTCATAACCCCTCTCCCTCTTCACTCTTCCACCACCCAGACTGTCAAGAATGTGGCTTGGTATCCTGCTAACAAGTCTCATAGAGTTGGAAGTGGCATCCTTGGTCAGGACATGTAGTTCTTGCTAACAGCAGGTAGCTGTCCAGTCCTTTTTGAACACAGAAGAAGAGACCCCACAACCTTCTTTAGGCAATTGGTTCATTGCGGAACCACTCTCACTGCCAATAATTTCTATAACACTGGCATTTAAATCATGCCCTCCTGTAAACTTCAAAGCACTAGACCTAGTCCTAACCTCTGCAGCAGAAAACAAATACCTCCTCTCTGTGAAAGCCCTTAAAGTGCACTTATTTATCCCTCAGTTTTCTTCACGGTGAACAAGCAGATCCTTCAGACCTTTCTCACTTTTTCCATACTTTGACCTGTTGCCCTTCTCTGCACCTGCTCCAACTTATCAATATCCTTCTGAAAATTGGTGCCCAGAATGGACACACTATTCCAGATGAGGCCCGATCAATGAGAACATAACAGGATTATTACTTCCCTTGATCTTGCAAACTATGCTTCTACTTAATGCTGGCTAAAATAGTATTCACCTTCTTTGCTGCAGCATCACACTGCATGCTCATATTCAGCTTGTGACAATAATTCCAAGGTCCTTTTTGTTTGTTTTTTTTTAATTCTTTTTAAATTGTTGAAAAATTAAAAAAACTGCTCCCCCTTCCAAGCATCTTCTTCCAATTATCTGTGTTTCACCCATTCTAACTATTTCTGTAAAGGATATCTTACATTATTACATTTAACATTGTTACATTAAACCTGATACTTGACCTTTAACATATTTAAAAAGCTCTTCTTGTTACTTGCTGCTTCCCTATAGTTCAGCTCATTTTGCTTTAGCTTTCCTATGCCATTCTTCAGCTTCTACACATCTTCTCTCCTAGTGATCACCTTCCTTCCATTCTTTATATTGCTTTTTATCTGCTTTTCTTTTAATGTTGATAACTTAAAACAGAATTTCCCATGTGAGGTCCAACAGTGAACTCTGGTTTAAAATATGCCTCATCCTTCTCAAAGTTCTTATGTAAAAAGGAGAAAGGAAACTGGGTCCCAACATCCATGACCATGGTTTTATAAGCCATGGTTATGAGGCACCCCATATATCTCTACCAGGCTGCAGTGCCATCATCGAAACTCATAGCTACCAAATTGCTGCAGAAACTCTGCCTACTGAACATAAATACATATGCAAAAAAATGTAGACAGTACTGTCAATTTACCTGCTAAACAAAATTTATATAGCCCACTCTGTCTTGAGAGTCAAAAGACACTACACACTTTAATACCACCTTCACACCCTGTTCAAACTGGGGGGGATGAAACAGCTCAGCTACCATTTTTCTCACATCTAAGTGGTTTGGCACTGGCTTTGGTTCTGACGACAGCTAGTGAGAATAAGTCATCATCTGAAAATATAGTTTAAGTCTTGGCATGTTTCATTAGCTATCATTAAAACAATTTCTCAAAATCTTAAATTCTTAAAATCCTGCTTTAAAGTAAAACTAAGTTCTTCATTAACATGAATTTTGCCACTTCTAAACTTAACGCTTATAGTTACTTTAACTCTGACTCAGTTTTTCAAGGCCAGTAACAGGTCTGACATCTCAGGCGAGTTCACATGGCAAAGAACTTTTTTCCTATAACTTGGAAGAGGGGAAACATGAGCTATGAGTGATAATTGAAACTCTCCTTGGGTCCTGAAAGCTTTTAGTCAAAAGATTAGGGCATAGTCTGCTGCTGTCCATGCTTTGCCTGCCTTCTGTTTGTATCATTCTCAGATTCTGATTCTGCTTGGAAACCCATACTTTGTTATGTCAAGAATCCAGATTCCTGTTACACTTTCTTACTTTGTTTGTGCCCATTTCCAAATTGCTTCCGTCCTTGCACTGCAAATAAATCTACCCCCAGGATCTATGGCCATTTCTGCATGGAGGCCATTAGCACATTAAACTGTGATAATGGCAGCATGCCATTTGCATGATGCCATTGATTAATGATAGCTCTTTAGCCCTTCCCCTGGTGAGTAATTCGCCATCTTCTCTGCGTAGCGACCCTACTGTCTCCTTCTTTTTCCTTTTGCTGCGGCATATTTAAAAAAACCCTTTTTATTGTTTTTAATGTCTCTGGCCAGCCTAAGTTCGTTCTGTGCTTTAGCCTTTCTGACCTCCTCCCTACATCTCCTGGCTACTTGCTTAAATTCTTCTTTGGTGGTTTCCCCCTTCTTCCATTTCCTATACGTGTTTCTCTTAACTCTTAGCTCAGCTGAGAGTTCTTTAGTCAACCATTCTGGTTTCTTCAGATGCCTTCCATTTTTCCTCCTTATTGGCACAGTTTTAGACTGTGCCGTCAGTATCTCCTTTTTAAGGAACTCCCATGCCTCCTGAACTCCTTTCCCTTTCACTATTCCTGACCACGGAATTCCAGCCAGCAGCTCCCTAAGTTTACAGAAGTCCGCTTTTTTAAAATCTAAGACGAGTGTCTGGCTACCCTTATCTTCTCCTTCCCACTGAATGCTAAATTCCAACAGGGCATGGTCACTCCCCCCTAAAGATCCAACCACTTCTACCTCATTCACAAGGTCATCCCTGTTGGTCAAGACCAGATCTAGAATATTTGATCCCCTTGTGGCCTCTTCCACCTTCTGGACCATGAAGTTGTCTGCAAGACAAGCAAGAAACTTGCTGGACCTTGCTGTCTTGGCAGAGTTTGACTGCCAGCATATATCTGGGTAATTGAAATCTCCTATTATTACTGTATCTCTCCTCTTTGAATGTTCAGTCATTTGGTTGAGGAAGGCGTCATCCAAGTCCTCAGCCTGGGTTGGAGGTCTGTAGTAAACCCCCACCAGAATATCCCTATTGTTTCTCGCTGCCTTAATTCTTACCCAAATGCTCTCTACCTGGCTTTCTGGGTTTAAGCCCAGGATCTCTTCACAGGTGAAAACATCCTTGACATACAAGGCTACTCCTCCTCCTTTCTTGTTTGGTCTATTTTTACAAAATAGGCTATACCCCTCTATTCCTATATTCCAATCATGAGACTCATCCCACCAGGTCTCAGTGATGCCTATCAAATCGTATTTATTTTCTTGTACTAGGAGTACAAGCTCATCCTGCTTGTTTCCCATACTCCTTGCATTAGTGTAGAGACACTTAAGTCCCCAGGCCCTTCCTGCAAGTCCTGTACTATTGTTTCTACTCCTCCCGCCATTGGCCGCTTGTACTACTTGTCCAGTATCATTTGGGCCTTTTCCCCCTGTGTTCTCTGAGTCCTTGCCCTGAATAATATTGTCTCCCTCCCCAGTGGATCTTAGTTTAAAGACCTCTTAATCTTCCTTGCAAGACTGTTTGCAAAAACATTCCTGCCCAGTTTTGTGAGGTGCAGCCCATCCCTTGCCAGAAGCCCATGTTCATGGAAATTCAGGCCATGTTCCAAAAACCCAAACCGTTGTTGGCGGCACCATGTGCGGAGCCAGTTGTTGACCTCTACTATTGCCCTTTCCCTACATGCGCCGTATCCTTGAACAGGGAGGAGAGACGAAATGACCACCTGCACACCAAGGTCCTTAAGCTTGGTCCCCATACGCTCGTAGTCCTTTGCAATGTGGTTTAAGCTGCTCCTCGCAGTGTCATTGGTTCCCACATGAACCAAAATGAGGGGCTTATAGTCAGTGGGTTTGACTAGCCTGGTTAGCCTCTCCGTTATGTGGTTGATCCTGGCCCCAGGAAGACAACAGACTTCTCGATTGAGCTTGTCCGTTTTGCAGATTGCTGTTTCAGTTCCTCTTAGCAAAGAGTCCCCAACAACCAGAACTCGCCTCCTCTGAGACTTGTCCTGGGCTCCTCGGCGAACCTGTTCTACTCGGACTGCCTGGGCATTCTGTTTAGGCTGGGAGTGTTGATCTAGTCCCTGTTGGTGAAGTTTGATTCCTTCTTGTTGACATTCTGTTCCCTCCGCGTGGTGCTCCTCATTGTTCATAAGGCCAAGTAGTTCGAAGCGATTGTGTATGCTAAGAGTCTCTGTTACCTTCCTGGTCCTTTTACTCCTCCGTGTGACATTCGCCCAAACCTCCGTTTCCCGGCAAAGTGTGGTGACTTCCTGATCTGGCAGCTCCTCCGTGCATTCGGTCTTCTGGTAGGTCTTCTCTGCCCTATCCAAAAACTCCTCCCCTTCCCTAATAAGATGGAGATCAGAAATTCGTGCCTCCAGCTGGCGAACCTTCTCCTCCAAGAAGGTGACCAGCTTGCACTTGGTGCAGGTGTACCCGAGAACCTCTTGTGGCAAGAAAAGGAACATGCCACAAGCGTTACAGGTGACTGCAGCAGCTCCCTCACCTTCCATCCTTGAAACAACAGAGAGTAGTACAGGAGAAGCTCGAGAAAGTAAAGGAGTGCAAGTGCGCGCGCCGAAGGCGCTTGCCGTTGGTATCTCCTAATAAAGCTCCTCCCCGCTAGCTGCCTCCTCCCTCTCGTTAGTCAGACCGTGTGATCAGGCAGAGCCCACGGCCAGGCAGTAGCCAGCAAACAATAGCAAGCAATTAACAGCAAAAACAAGCAAGGCCCCCAAGCACAGCAAAAACAAGCTCAGCAAAAAAAAAAAAAAAACAAGCCTGTGAAACACACCTGGTCTAGGACGTCTTCACAGGCCCAGCTCTCCTCTGCTCTTTCCTCTGGGAAATGAGCTAGAGGCCCGTTGGTAGCTCCTAATAAAGCTCCTCCCCGCTAGCTGCCTCCTCCCTCTCGTTAGTCAGACCGTGTGATCAGGCAGAGCCCACGGCCAGGCAGTAGCCAGCAAACAATAGCAAGCAATTAACAGCAAAAACAAGCAAGGCCCCCAAGCACAGCAAAAACAAGCTCAGCAAAAAAACAAGCCTGTGAAACACACCTGGTCTAGGACGTCTTCACAGGCCCAGCTCTCCTCTGCTCTTTCCTCTGGGAAATGAGCTAGAGGCCCGTTGGTAGCTCCTAATAAAGCTCCTCCCCGCTAGCTGCCTCCTCCCTCTCGTTAGTCAGACCGTGTGATCAGGCAGAGCCCACGGCCAGGCAGTAGCCAGCAAACAATAGCAAGCAATTAACAGCAAAAACAAGCAAGGCCCCCAAGCACAGCAAAAACAAGCTCAGCAAAAAAACAAGCCTGTGAAACACACCTGGTCTAGGACGTCTTCACAGGCCCAGCTCTCCTCTGCTCTTTCCTCTGGGAAATGAGCTAGAGGCCCGTTGGTAGCTCCTAATAAAGCTCCTCCCCGCTAGCTGCCTCCTCCCTCTCGTTAGTCAGACCGTGTGATCAGGCAGAGCCCACGGCCAGGCAGTAGCCAGCAAACAATAGCAAGCAATTAACAGCAAAAACAAGCAAGGCCCCCAAGCACAGCAAAAATCACTTCTGAGTAAGCCTCAGTTTAATCAACAGGACTTAGATTATGGAGAAATGTTCTATAAGAGCCCTCACAATCCTTAGGATACTAGTAATTCCTATTTAAATCAACTGAGCTCCCTTTAAAACATGGTAAAATTTGTAGTTAAAGCTATGCAAGCTTTAATATGTTGAATTATCTTTATTTAAATAAGCATTTAGAGTTCAACTGATCATTGCTTGTAATTATATTTGCAATATACGTAGCTACTGATTTTTGAACAACTCTGCAGAGAAGGAAGTACTAGGAGAGCGATTTATTCCAGCACAGAAAACAGCATCAAAACGCCAACCAAACTTAAACGGCCACAGTGTAAGAACAATGTGGTTCATGAAACCCCTCTCCCTCTTCACTCTTCCACCCACCCAAGACTGGATTTAGAATGTGGCTTGGTATCCTGGCTAATCATAGTCTCATAGAGTTGGAAGTGGCATCATGGGTCATGGAGTCAGTGTAGTATCTTCAGCTAAAGCACCCCCAGCAGGTAGCTGTCCAGTCTCTTTTTGAAAACACTCAGAGAAGGAGACCCCACAACCTCTTTAGGCAATTGGTTCCATTGCGGAACCACTCTCACTGCCAATAATTTCTTATAACACTCAATTTAAATCTACCCTCCTGTAAACTTCAAAGCATTAGACCTAGTCCTAACCTCTGGGGCAGCAGAAAACAAATCTACCTCCCCTCTCTGTGAAAGCCCTTGAAGTATTTAAAGAGTGCACTTATTTCATCCCTCAGTTTTCTTTTCACTGAGCTGAACAAGCCCAGATCCTTCAACCTTTCCTCACGTTTTGTTCTCCATACTTATCATCCTTGTTGCCCTTCTCTGCACCTGCTCCAACTTATCAATATCCTTCTGAAAATTACGTACCCAGAATCGAGCACACTATTCCAGATGAGGCCCGATCAATGCAGAACATAACAGGATTATTACTTCCCTTGACTTGCAAACTATGCTTCTACTAATGCTGGCTAAAATAGTATTCACCTTCTTTGCTGCAGCATCACACTGCATGCTCATATTCAGCTTGTGACCAACAATAATTCCAAGGTCCTTTTTGTTTTGTTTTTTATATATATTTTTATTGAAATTTAGTTGAAAAATTAAAAAAACTCTTCCCCACTTCCAAGCATCTTTCTTTCCAATTGAGTCTGTGTTTACATTCCATTCATACACTGTTTCTGTTTAAAGGATAATCTTACATTATTACATTTAACATTGTTACATTACAACCTGATACTTTACCTTTAACATATTTGAAAAAGCTCTTCTTGTTACTTGCTGCTTCCCTATCGAGTCTCAGCTCATTTTGAGCTTTAGCTTTCCATATGCCATTCTTGCAAGCTTGGGCTACACATCTCTCTTCCTCCTAGGTGATTCATCCTTCCTTCCATTCTTTATATATGCTTTTTTATCTGCTTTTCTTTTAATGTTGATAACGTTAAAACAGAATTTCCCATGTGAGGTCCAACAGTGAACTCTGGTTCTAAAATAGACCAGAACTCTGTTCAAAGTTCTTATGTAAAAAGGAGAGAGAGGAAACTGTGGTCCCAACATCCATGACCATGGTTTTATAAGCCATGGTTTATGAAGGCAACAATATTATCTCTACCAGGCTGCCGTGCCATACTATCAGAAACTCATAGCTACCAAATTGCTGACAGAAACTCTGCCTACTGAACATAAAGAACAGTACTGCAAAAAAATGTAGACAGTATTGTCAATTTACCTGCTAAAACAAAATTTATAGATAGCCCACTGCTAGTCTTGAGAGTCAAAAGACACTACACACTTATAATACCACCTTCACACCCTGTTCAAAACTGGGGGGGGGATGAAACAGCTCAGACTACCATTTTTCTCACATCTAAGTGGTTTGGCACTGGCTTTGGTTCTGACGACAGCTAGTGAGAATAAGTCATCATCTGAAAATATAGTTTAATCTTGGCATGTTCTCATTAGCTATCATTAAAACAATTTCTCAAAATCTTAAATTCTTAAAATCCTGCTTTAAAGTAAAACTAAGTTCTTCATTTTAAGAACACTGGGAAGTTTTTGCCACTTCTAAACTTAAGCCTTATAGTCTACCTCTTTTAACTCTGACTTAGTTTTTCAAGGCCAGTAACAGAGACTCTGAACTATCTCCAGCTGAGTTCACATGGCAAAGAACTTTTTCTCATAGACTGTGGAAAAGGGGAGCACTGAGCTATGAGTGATAATTAAACCTGCCTTGGGTATTGAAAGCTTTTAAGATACAAAAGATTAGGGCATAGATCTTGCTGCTGTCTCATGCTTTGCCTGCCTTCTGGTTCTGTATCATTCTCAGATTCTGTTCTGCTTGGAAACCCATACTTTGTTATGTCAAGAATACAGACTTTGTTACACTTTTCTTGACTTTGTTTGTTGCCCATTTCCAAATTGCCCCTTTGTCCTTGCACTGCAAATAAATCTACCACCCTAGGAATACTATGGCCATTTCTGCACTGGAGGCCATTAGCACATTAAACTGTTATAATGGCAGCATTGCCATTTGCATGATGCCATTGGATTAATGATGCTCTTTTCAGCACCCTTCCCCTTAAGCGGATGGTTAGTAGTATTTCCACTGGAGTTCCTTCTGCATTATAGCATCTTTGGCCACCCCTGTGCCTTGCCTTCACCCTGCCCTGCCGCCTCTGATTGGGTGGTGTTTTGGAAGCTATACTAACACAGCAATGTTGTAACGGTATGACATGCTAGTACACTATTGCACTTTTGCCCTCTATTGTTTAAAAATTTATTTAAAAAATAAAAAGTTTTGACTCCAAGGAGACATTTAAAATAAACAGGAAAAGGTGATAGGAAGTCACCACACCATGGGAATTGCCGAGGAGGGGATGAGCTGGACATGTCCACAGCCTGCCTACTGCTGTATCCGCCATAACAGAAAATGCTATCAAGCACTATAATGATACCACATTACAACAGCTGATGGGATTGAAGTGCTATAGGAGACTTTTTTCTGGAAATATAATGTGGCAATTTGGTGATGCTTGGGGACAGGATAGCAGCTGGCTGGTGATGACTCTCTGACTCACAGGGCTGTCCTGTAAGGCCTGGAGATTCCCAACTCAGAGTTGGAGAGAAGGGTGTTGCACTGTTATTACCATGCTGGGAGAGTAGAAGCTGTGGAAAACTGACTATATTCCTCAGTTCTTGGGGGCTAGATGCATTGGCGAACAGTTTGGTCAAGCTCTAAGTTTCCTCCTTCCAACTTGAAAAGTCTTTAACAAAACTGTCATGAGAAATTTTGGTTAACTTAAAATAGAAGCTTTCTATCCTTTCCACAGAGGAGAAAAGAAAGAAAGAGCAGAGGTCCACAGTGTACCATAATTCATTCTGGTAGCAAGATACTAAGGTTTTTGTTGTATCTATGCCAGGTCTAACCCTTGTGCATGGCCTGAGCATGTTCAATGGAATCTCTCCCATCAAGTTCTCTTTAATTTTCTAGACTCCTTTCAATTTAGGTTATTTCCATTTTGCTCCTCATCTAATCACTCATATTAGAAGGCATACTTACAATTTTATCCTCACAACAACCTAGGTAGATTGGATTGAAGGAACAGGCTTTGGGGAACACAGGAGGATATCCACAGAAGAAGGGGGAAATGCGTGAAGGTCAACTGCACCCCCTTCACAGAGACATCTTCAGGGAGAACTCTACATAGAGGATGTTTCCACTAGTGAGAACAAATTCAGGATTCTGACTAATATATTTTCACAAACGCAAACAAATAATCCTGGTCAGGTTTACTTTCAGACAGTATGCACTTTCAGATTAATGTTTACAACTTCATATCAGTCATGTTTCTCTCTAACCCATGGGCACTGTGGTCAGTGTTAAGTCTAATTTTTACCATACTATATTCTCAATACGATTTACCATATATCCCTTAACCCCAAAATCTAAATAAAGAAGGCTAACTAAGGAACGCCTGGAGGAGCATCATGACAAATGGAGAACCGGACTGGCATACCATAGAGAGCTTTGCTGCAGGACAAATGTGGTATCTCAAATTTCCTCTGAAACGCTAAATCCCTTAAAGTCAATGGTATATAATGAAAAAGCCCTTGATACACTCCTGCACACAGGATTGTTAATAATAAAGTTTCTAACATGCTTCACTAACCCAAGCCATGTTGACACAGAAAATAGGAAATCCACTTATCAGATAAAATGGGTATCTATATACTCGATTCTTATTGCAATAGTGGGTATTTGGGTTTTTTTAAGCAGTGGCCAGACAGTGACAAGCAGTAAGTAAAGAGGACCTTGCATGTGGGTAGAGGTGATATCTCCATACACAGAAATGGATATGGCAGCAAAGTTATCATAATCAGTAAAAATCTAATTTATGCCTCTTTTTTTTTAAGCAGAAATATATGTTCACATTTTCTACTTTTTCTAAGCAGCTCTACACTGAATACAAGGTAATAAACTATCATTAACAGAACAAATAGAAGCCACTGTATTTCTTGATTAGTGGTCAAAGTGTTCATGTGTGCATTCATATACATGTCTCCTTGTATTGTGGGGGAATCACATTAATGGAGAGTTGTGGTTTAATTCAACTAGTAACTCAAGCTGTGTCTCTCAGTGAAAATCACTTTCACAGTTTACATAGGCCACTTGTAATCATGTTTGATCAATAATTTTGGCAGAATTTACTTCAAAGTATACACATTTAACATTACAGCCTAATTCTATTTGTCCAAAAATAAGTTCTGTTTTATCAAATGAATCTTATTCCCACTCTGATTGTAGAGTAAATCTGATTAAAATCAATGAGACTTACTTCTGAGTAAACCTGCTTAGGACTGAAAAGTTTTTATTCATTTTGCCCATGCAGATAACCATAGGCCCCATACACATTTCCTGTATTCTAAAGAGGTCAAGTAGATACATTAAAGACTCCATGTGTTCATTCTTAGCTCTTGCCACTCCTGATCTCGTTCTAACACTTTACTGTTATCTCATTTTTGCCTGGAGATTTCTCCACATGCAATTTCTCTTTGGGTGCAGAAGGATAGCAATCCTGAACTAACATACTGAGGGATAAAAAGCAATGAAGACTCTTATAGAAACATGATGACTAACAACTTATTCGTAATACACAATGTATATTCATGGCATAAAGTCTGATGGAACTGAGTACACTTCATCCAATATATGAAGATATTCATCTTCAGATGCAGAAACATACACACATCGCTGAGTGAAAATAATGCTCAGCTGTATTTTAATGAAACATACCATTTATAATACAGCCATTCTCTAAAATTCTGATTTCTGTTTAAAAGAAGGCATTCTCGGGTCTAAAACAGCCCTTTGGAAATTATATTCAAATAGCAAATCCTGTCCCACAGAGGCTTCTGAGAAGTGCAATGGGGGGAACTTTAATGGGAAGATGAAGCCCCTCAGATCCACAACAGGCCATACTCTTTCCAATCCTTCTAATAAAGCACCATAAGCTAAGAAACCAACCAAACTAAAATTCACAGATTTTAATAAGACATTCCCACCTCCCCCAAACCCTCTATACCACTATATAGCACTTATCATTTCCCAATATACTAAATCATCCCAATATATTGCAAAGGGTTCTGGGAACTGTTCTAGGGAAGATGTTCAAGGCACTGGGGGCACTGGCCAGACT
The DNA here is from genome assembly GCA_948474755.1 of Ctenosaura bakeri. Classification (NCBI taxonomy): domain Eukaryota; kingdom Metazoa; phylum Chordata; class Lepidosauria; order Squamata; family Iguanidae; genus Ctenosaura; species Ctenosaura bakeri. The sequence continues at coordinate 180,162 of CAOLHI010002952.1, forward strand.
GTCAGGTCTCCCTGTTGTTCCATTTGAGTTGAATCTGTCCCCTTGTCCCTTATATATACCCAATACTCTCCAACAGAGGCATGCAAAGGATGATTTGCCTGCTTCTTTTTAAAGAACCCCAGGGTTCCCTGCAATACAGTTTGAAAAGACCTTTGTTAAGAAATAGAAATATTACACTACAAGCATTCACAGTAGCTAGTAAATTCCTTCCAAATCAGCTTGTGATAGCCAACACCACACTAACAGGAAGGGAGATTTTTAAAATTTGTTTTTTGCCACAAGACAGACATGAACAGGTTGCTTACCTGTAACTGTGGTTCTTCGAGTGGTCATCTGTGCCATCATACACTAGGAGCTTTAGCGCCTGCGCGGTAGCGTTCGGAAACTTCTAGAGCTTGTTCGCTTGGCGGGAACCCCTCCCCCACGCCGGTACTGCGCATGCTCCTCCCGCCGAGCAACGGTCTCTCCTCAGTTCTGTCGTCCGCCGTAGAACCTACAGGGACCTGAGAAAGAGGGGAGGAAGGGCGGGTGTGTATGATGGCACAGATGACCACTCGAAGAACCACAGTTACAGGTAAGCAACCTGTTCTTCTTCTTCGTGGTCTCTGTGCCTTCATACACTAGGAGACTGTGTAGCTTACCGGTCGGACGGCGGGTCAGGTCCTACAGCACGGAAGCCAACACCTCACGTCCAAACCGGGCATCTCTGCGCGACCGGCAGTCGAGCCTGTAGTGGCGCACGAAGGTCGACGGTTGGGACCAGGTCGCCACACGGCAGAGTTCATGCAGGTCAACTCCTCGCAGGAGGGCCGCAGAAGTAGCCACAGCTCTGGTGGAGTGGGCTCGAAGCAGGACTGGCGGAGGCTTCCTCGCGAGCTCATACGCCAGTTCAATAGTCCTCACCACCCACTTGGAGAAGCGCTGGGTGGACACTTTTAGGCCCCTCCGACGTCGCCCATAGCAAACAAAGAGATGCGGCGTCTGTCGGAAGGAAGCAGTCCTGTCCTTGTAGAAAGCCAATGCCCGACGCACGTCCAGGGAGTGGAGGGACCGCTCCAACGGTGTCGTCGGGTTCGGGAAGAAGGCAGGCAGGATGATGTCCTGGTTGAGATGGAAACTGGACACCACCTTTGGCAGGAACGAGATGTCAGGTCTCAGGACCACCTTGTCCCTGTGGAAGACCGTGAAGGGCTCATCGGAACGAAGAGCTGTGATCTCACCCGCTCGCCTCGCTGAGGTCACCGCTACCAGGAAGGCAGTTTTCATTGTCAGGAGCCTGTCATCCGAGGTCGCCATCGGCTCGAAGGGCGGCTTCGTCAGCTGCGAGAGCACCAGCGAGAGGGACCACGGCGGTAGCGGCGGCGATACCGGCGGGTAGAGATGATGAAGTCCTTTCAGGAACCGCTTAACGGTATCGTTCCTGAAGAAGGCCGAGGCAGCAGATCGTGGCGGTTGGTATGCCACGATCGCGGAGAGATACACCTTCAGGGATGGAAACGCCAGGCCCTGTTGCCGGAGGTGCAGGAGGAAGTGCAGGACGGTCGAGAGCCCCGCGGGCGATACCGGCTCACTCCTCTCGTTAGCGAAGGTCAGGAAGCGTCGCCACTTGTATTGATAGTTGCGACGGGTGGATTCCTTCCTGGCCGCGACGAGGACGGTACCGAGCACGGGATCGTCAGTGCGATATCCTCCAGGCATGGAGGGCCAGGCGTGGCAGGTCCGGATGGAGGACTCGGCCGCCGGAGTGGGAGAGCAGGTCCGGTGTCGGTGGCAACCGGAGCAGGTCGTCTCGCGCGGCTTGTAGCAGGGGTGCGAACCAATGTTGCCTCGGCCAGTACGGGGCTACCAGGATCGCGTCGGCTCGGTCGGCGAGGATCTTCGATATCGTCCGGCCGAGCAGCGGGAACGGCGGGAACGCGTAGAGGAGTTCCCCGGTCCACGGAAACTGGAAAGCGTCCCCGATGGAGGCACGATCGTGGCCCGCTCTGGAACAGAATCGGCGACACTTCGCGTTTTCCCTGGTCGCGAAGAGGTCGATCGATGGTTCGCCCCAGCGGTCCCGAATCAGTCTGAACGCCTCTCCGGAGAGAGACCATTCGTGATGGGATGAGGTGTCCCTGCTGAGGGCGTCTGCCGTGGTGTTCTCCTGCCCGGCCAGGTGAACCGCCACGGGATGCGTGTGCAGGCGAATGCACCATTCCCACAGGCCGAGCGCGATGTCGAGCAGGGTCGTGGAATGAGTCCCACCTTGTCTGTTGATGTAGCAGACGGCGGTGGTGTTGTCCGTCAGAATCAGGACCGTGCGCCCCGCCACGGCATGGCGGAACGCCCGTACGGCTTTCCAGACGGCGAGCAGCTCCAGCGCGTTGATATGGAGAGCGGTCTCGTCGTCGGTCCATCTGTCGCGGACTCTGAGATCGCCGCAGTGGGCACCCCATCCATACAGGGAGGCGTCGGTCGTCACCGTCACCTTCGGTGTCGGCTGTTGGAAAGGCATCCCCGACATGAGATTGCGTCGCGACTGCCACCATCGGAGGGATGAGCGGACGTCTCCCGGCAGCTGCAGTCGGAGTGTCTGTTCGTCTCGCAGGGGGTCGAATATGCGGACGAACCAGTGTTGAAGAGGTCTTGCTCTCAGCCTGGCGAGATATGTCACAGCGGTCGTCGCAGCCATGTAGCCCAAGAGCTGCTGGACGCTTCTCGCAGATAACGTCGGGGCCGTACGAGCGTGAGCGGCGGCCCGGATCAAGGTTTGTGCTCGAGACTCTGGTAGGTACGCCCTGGCGGAGGTCGAGTCGAGCGTCGCCCCGATGAAGTCCAAGATCCTCGCCGGCTCGAGGTGGGACTTCTTCGGATTCACTCGTAGACCAAGGCGGGTCAGGAGTGACAACGTCATGTGGACGTCGTGGTAAAGTCTCTGTTTGCAGGACGCCACCAACAGCCAATCGTCGAGGTAGGGGAAGACGGAAGCGCCCTTCGTCCGCAGGTAGGATACCACCGGGGCCATGCACTTGGTGAAGACCCTTGGGGCAGTCGAGAGTCCGAACGGCAGCACCTTGTACTGGTAACAGGTGTCGTCGACTGCGAAGCGGAGGTACCGTCTGTGCTGCGGGCGAATGGCGATATGGAAGTATGCGTCTCGGAGATCGATGGAGGCGAACCAGTCCCCTCGATGTAGGAAGGGTAGGATCGACGGTATCGTGACCATCTTGAACCTTTTGGGGCGGATGTAGTAGTTCACCCCTCTGAGGTCTAGGATCGGCCGGAGGGTACCGTCGGCTTTCGGTACCGTGAAGTACCTGGAGAAGAAGCCGGTGGTCTTGGCCTCTTGCGGGAGCCGCTCGATCGCCCCTTTCTGGAGGAGGGATTGGATCTCTTCCAGGAGGGCCGGACTCGACGGCGTGGAGTAATAAACGCCGTGAGGAGGAATATCGAGAAACTCGATGGCGCAGCCAAGACGGACGATGGAAAGCACCCAAGAGTCCGTAGTGACATACTGCCACTCCGCTAGGTGTCGAGCGAGAGTCGGTCGGTCTCCGAGCGCTGATGGTAGGCTGAAGAGTGGGTATTGGTGGGTCCTGCCAGGCACGTCAAAACCGAGACTTTGTCTCGGAGGAGGACTTCTTCGACGAAGGCGGGCGCCGCCTAATCGTGCGTCTGGCCGATGAGCCGGAGGACGGTCTCGACTGTCCAGACTGGGCCGAACGCTGGAACGACGAGGTGGAAGATCGTCGCCAGGATGGTCGGAAGGTGGAGGCCCTGCGGGTCTGCGTGGCCGGCTGCAGCCCGATCTTTTTTGCGGTCAGTCTCGCCTTGACGAGATTGTCCAAAGCTTCGTCTGTGGACGAATTGAATAGGCCTTCACCGTCGAAGGGGAGATCTTCAATCTTCCTTATGGTGTCCTCCTGGATGTCGGCCGGTCGAAGCCAAGCATGGCGGCGAAGGCCGACGGATCCCGCCATGACCCGGGAGGCGATCTCCACTGCGTGCCGGGAGGAGGCCATCTGGTGCCGAGCGATGGAGATAGCCTCATTGAAGATCACGGAGGAGGCTTGGCGGATGTCCTCCGGTACCGCTTCCATCGCTGGTTGCAGGCGATCGAGCACTTTCTTCAGGTATGCCGCGAGGCAAGCCTGAGTGTTGGACAGCCTGATCTGCAAGGAGGCAGCCGAATAGAACCTCCTTGCGTAGGCGTCCAACTTCCTGCCCTCTTTGTCCGGCGGGGTGGTGTGTTGCCTGCCGGAGCCCTTCGTCTGCGCGGACTCGACGACCACAGAGTTCGGTGCAGGGTGATTAAATAGATAACCGGCGTTATCCTTCTGCACCCGGTAGAGGTGTTCTAACCGCTGCGGTATCGGCTGAGCCGAGGCCGGTCTATCCCAGGCGGCCTTCACCAGTCTGGATACCCGGGGCAGGAGAGGCAGCGGGGCCGTGGAAGGTCGCTTCTCCTCGAAAACGGAGAAGGCTGGATCGTCATCCTCCGGCTCCGCCTCGGCGATCTTAAGGCCGAGGGTAGTGGCCATGCGGAGCAGCATCGCAGAGAACTGGTGGACGTCCTCTGGAGCAGAATCTGGGATCGGGTCCCCGAATCCCAACGGAGGAGACTCCTGGGAGGCCGCCTCAGACACCTCAGACTCCGCACTCGAGTCGTACGACTCCGAGCTCGGTGAGTCCTCTCGCCGCTCGCTCTCCGGCTCCTTCGTAGTCGCCGCAGGTGTTGCCTTCCTAGGCTTCTCCGCAGCCGGGGCGGTGGTAGCAGCAGCGTCCCGCTTGGGATGGCTGACCACTGACTTCACCCTCTTGGTGGTGACCGGGGTAGTCTGGCAGGCTGACGTCGTCGTAGCCCGCTCAGTCACCACCGACTCCGTAGGGCGCGTCGCCGTTGCCGTGACCCTAGGAGGTGGCGATATCGCCCGATACCGTGGTGAAGGCTCCCTCGCCCTATGATATCGAGGGGAGGGAGAGCGGCTGAAGGAGCGGCGGTCCGACGGAGATCGGCTTCGGCGTCGACGGTACCGAGCCTCGTCCCCTCTAGGCGAGCGCGATTCGCGCTGTCGACGAGGTGACCGGGACCTCCGGAAGGTCTCCCAGCGACTCGGGCCACGATGGTACCGATCCCGGTACGATGGCGAATGCGACCGATAGGAGGCCGGGCGCTCTCTCCATTCAGATTCCCTCGCGTACCTGGCCACGTAGGACGCCGAGGTGTATCTGGAGGCAGACGAGCGAGGTTGTTCCTCTCTTGTCTCCCTCGGAGGCGGCGAGGCCACCGGACGCTCGGAAGAGCGGGACCGGGACCTGAAGGAGGTCGAACGCCGCTCCGGAGAAGCAGAGGGCTCTCTCTGCTGCAGGTCGGCCGACCTGCGACGGCTAAGAGGGCGGTGGCGCTCCTCCACCAGGGTTGGAGGGTCTGCCACAGGCGAGTCCGGGCGCTGTTGGGGAACGTCCTCGATCTCATCCTCCGAGAGGTCGACGGACTCGCCTCGCCCTTTGGAAGGCTGCTGAGTAGGAGGAGGAGTAGGAGGTTGAGCGTCCCCAGCCGGGGAGCGCTTCTTTTCCTTCTTCTTCTTCTTCTTCTCCTTCTCCTTGCCCTTGCCTCCGTCCGGAGCAGGGCGCTTTTTTGCAGGCGTCTCCGTAAGGGGAGCCTCAGCCTTCCTCGCCGTCGAGGATCCTTTCGCTGACTTGGCAGCCGCCGACAGCTTCGGGATCCTCGGTAACGCCGAGATCGGCGTTTCGCCGGTACCGAGCCCGATACCGACGAGGTGGACGGAACGGCAGCCGCCGATACCGTCGATGGCGTGGTCGTCTTCTTGTCGGCCATCTTGGAAGTGGAGGTCTCGTCTATCGCCCGCAGAGACTGTTCCCAACAATAAGATTTGAGTCTCGCGGAGCGGTTGCGAAGAGTTTGGGGAGTAAAATCCCTGCAAATTGGGCAAGTCCGGATGTTGTGGGACTCGCCCAAACAGAAGAGACACTCCTTATGGCCGTCGTTGAGGGCAACCTTGCGGCCGCAGGACACGCACTTCTTAAAGAGCGCGGACATAAGACGAAGAAACGCCAAACTCCGAAATCCAAAAAGACGAAAACCGAAGGGGGAGTCCGAAAGAGAGGTCAAAGACAGTCCGAAAGTCCGTAAAACCGTGAAAAAACAGCAAGCCAAGCACGACGTGAGAGGAACAAACTAAAGAACCTTCCGTACGCGGCGGCGGACGAGAAAGAACTGAGGAGAGACCGTTGCTCGGCGGGAGGAGCATGCGTGGGGGAGGGGTTCCCGCCAAGCGAACAAGCTCTAGAAGTTTCCGAACGCTACCGCGCAGGCGCTAAAGCTCCTAGTGTATGAAGGCACAGAGACCACGAAGAAGAACTAAGTATAATAGAACAGCACACCTTTATCCATATGATTAACACACTGATCCAAATATGATCAGATATTCAAAAACAATGACACTGCACAGACAGCAACTTATTTAAAAAAAGTTACAGTGTGATTTCTTAACAAGGATATAAGCTGTTCTTTGACCTGCAGCAGCTGAAGCAAATCTAGCAGCAAAGGAAGTCTTCTCTCCCTGGTTTCCCAGTATCATTAGAGGGATCTCCAAGTAGTAATACCAACAGTAATTTAGCAGTAAAGGTCATTGCCTAATTCAATATATTGTCACACTAAAAAGTCAGGCTCAAGGCCACACTCAGCTAGGTTTCATCAGGTGATACTGAGCCACATGCAGCCTAACATATCACACAAGTTGGTTTTCAGAACAGAAAGTGGAACAAAATAAGTCACCCTAAAGTTTTTGGGAATAGTATGGAATAAAAATAATAAATTAACTGAAACAATTCACCATAATTTTAAAAAGTCAACATAATTTTTACAGCAGTTATCCCGTTTGTATTTGCAACCAGCATATATATCAAACTAGTTGAAAATTATCATCTTTGTTCTTCCTGTGCTAACATTTGAAGATTTGTTCTTGTTGCTGTGTGCCTTCAAGTCATTTCTTACTTATGGTGACCCTAAGCTGAATCTATCACCGGAATTTCTGGGGCTGAGAGTGTGTGATGCACCCAAGGTCACCCAGTTGGTTTCCATGGAGGAGTGGGGAATCTATTCCTGGTCTCCAGGGTCATACTCCAACACTCAAACCACTACATCACGCTGGCTCACACTATACCTCAAGATTAAATTACCAATTTTTTATTAAAACTTTTTTGACAGGTCAAATAGCTAAACACACTGTCGTATGTTTTAACTCCTAATAAGCAATATAATCTTACTGCACAGCTCAACTCAAACTTCATGCAGCAAGCAGTATGCAATATTCTGCTCCCATTCTTTATCAGATGAAGGAAATAATTTGGCAACACACAAAACAGGAACATGGCCACCCTTGCTTCCTCATGTTAAATGAACAAGTGAACTACAATGTTTCACAATGTCAGACAAACCTACTTTTATGGGGCCTGGCAGGAAAACCTCCTCTTAAAAAAAACTTTTCACTTAGAAATGCACATTTACTTAGAAGTCTGAAGTCACAGGCCATGATTCCTGCACGATCTTGGCAGAGCACAAAGTTCCACCAACCATACCTCTCTCTCCATCTCTTTGCAACTCATTTTCCTGGTGCTGGCGTGCCCCCCCTCCCATGGACATTTAGTGGCTGCGGGAGGGCAGGAGGCAGTCAAATGCAAGAAAGGAAACATCCTTCTCCTGGACCTTCAGGGATCTTCTAGAGGTTGGAGGGTGATGTTTCCTATGTTCATCCAGCTGGAATACACAGTCAGACAGACACTGCCTGGCCATCTCCTGCCACCAAATGACTGCAAGAGGTAACCCAACAGAGAAAAATTTGTTCTGTAGAGAGGGCAACATTGCACAAAGGAGATTCTGGGTGTCTCCTTCAACAACAACCATAAAAAGCTATACCCAAGCATAATGCCTCAATATGCCACACACAGAATTCCAGCTATAGCATTGCTATTCTAAGTCTCAAATGTACGCAATCATATTATGCAACATTTGTACAAAGATTTTCAGTACTACTGATATTCTGAGACCAAGTTATCAAATAAGGAAACCTTCAAGTTGCCTGTCAACTTATGGTGATCCCTTAAATTTCACAGGCTTTTCTTAGGATTTCTTTTGTCAGCTCCTTCCTCTGAAATATAACTCACAGCACCTGATATTCTCTGGTGATCTCCCATCCAAGTACTAAACAGGACTGACCCTGCTTAGCTTCCAAGATCCGATGGGATGTGGTGCCTTTAGGGTATTTAGGACCAGCTAAAACGTTTCACCCAAACATGCCTTCTCAAAGAATGAAAACTTTTGAAATGGAAATTAGATGAAACTCTATTTGGTTTTGCAGAACACCGTATTTAGAGTGAACATATGTTAACTTGACCCCACTATCACCCTCTACATATTTTGCACCCCTGATAAACTTTCCACCTGAAAATACCATAAGGTGCAAATTTAGGAAGAAATCCAGTACACATTTCAGTATACCCTACAAACCTGAACAGATAAAGAAATAAAATAGGTACAGTAGGCAGTTGCTTTTAATAGGCAGTTAAGACTTTCTTAATAACCTAGAGCCAGCGTAGTGTAGTGGTTTGAGTGCTGGAGACCAGGGTTTGATTCTTTGCTAGCCCATGGAAACTCACAGGGTGACTCTGGGCACATTACACATTCTCAGCCCCAGAAAACCTTGTGATGGGTTCACCTTAGGGTCAGCATAAGTCAGAAACAACTTGAAGGCATACGACAACACAAAAGAGTTCCATATAGACTTTTAGTTTAGACATTTTGAAACCATATCTTGTGATGAGCAACATGTTCCCCTAACATCTGATGTGACCTAGTAACAGTTATACAGTGATGAAGGGAACATTGTTTTCCTAAACACCATGTTCCAGCTTTGAGCAAAAGCATTAAACGTTATTAATATTTAATTAAAACTTTTTTGATAGGTCAAACGCCCGAACTTACTTGCCTTTCTCCCAGTGTGGGTTGTAACTGGGAGAAAGGCAGGAATTTCAATGTAAAGAATTAACATAAATGCCAGGATTACACACAGTCTCAAACTCAATCCCACAAGTGTGAACTTTTTCCTCTTCCTTACTCCTTGGAGCGGATGATCGCTGCATTCACTTTACGAATGTACATCCATGTTCGACACTGGTGAGAGATCACACATTGCTCCCTGCCGACAGCTTCCCAACAACGGAAAACGCACATGGGACTCGGGTCTTTCTGGGAAGCCCTTTCTCCCTAATGTTGAATTCGACACTGCCAAGAACCCTACAGACACTCAATTATGTCCTTTTCTATAGCATTCTTTCATACTCCAGCTAAGCCTTCGCACCTGACCTAAATCCTTGGGCCCCGATTAGATGTCAGCCCCTCACACGCACTACCATTTCTGTACCCTTATTCTTGACCCGATGGGGGGAATTTCTTCCCTTGCACACATAAAACAAAGCAGAGGTTATTATAGCACCTGGCAGAGAAATCAAGAATCACTTTAACTCCCACGCTGCTCCGGAATGGTGATTCCGAAGCTGGGCTTATCACCGCCTGATCATGTAACTTTTCTCTTCATGTCAATCAAGCTTCAGCCTTTGGGCTGCAGAAAGCAGAGAATCGCGTGGGGTTTGCTGTTGCCACCTCCCGCTGCAAGCATGTGAACCCAGTGGGCCAAAGGAGCGCACGCACAAGCCATTTCCGCACTAGGCGGTTGTAGGCCATTTCCGCACTAGGCTGTTATAGCGCGATGATTCCACTTTCAACCTCCTCTGGCATCCTGGGGTTTGCAGTTTCGGGAGGGGCCGGGTGGCCCCTCCCGAAACTGCAAACCCCAGGATGCCAGAGGAGGTTGAAAGTGGAATCATCGCGCTATAACAGCCTAGTGCGGAAATGGCCGTAGTGCTATTATCCCGCTTTCAATCTCCTATGGAATCCTGGCCAAAGGGCCCCTCCCGAAACTGCAAACCCCAGGATTCCACAGGCTGTTGAAAGCGGGATAATAGCGCTACAACCGCCTTGTGCGGACATGGCCACAGCCTCCAGGGCAGTCAAAACGAAAGGGCCTCCCTGAACACTTTTCCCCACTGAGAGCTTTAAAATTAGGAGGAGAAAAACAGCCCCCCCCCACTTTCATTCCCTCTGACAAGAAAGTCCTCCGCTTACCCAGGTCGAGGGACCGGCTCGTGTGTCTTCGGGGGACACTCTGCACACGCCCAGAGGCGCTCACCGGCTTATTTACTTTTGTCATAAGCCCCAACCCCGCCACAGCTTCGGGACTCAGCTCATCCCTGTCACCTGACGCCCCGCGCTTTCTGACTCTGAGGAAACCGCCGCCGCCGCCTCCAGCGGGCTTAACGGCATTTGCCTCCTCCCGCCCCCGGTTCCGGCCCCCGTCCCGTCGCTGCCGGAGGGTCGAGGCTCCGACGGCTCCCGCCCCGGCTTCCCCTTCCCCTCCCTCCCCTCCCCTCCGCTCCCCATCTCCTCCGGCGGGCCGCACCATTCGCGATGAGCTTGGCCGAGAGCTGCTTGACGAGCTCGGGGATCCTCTCCCACTGGCACTCCGAGCGGCACCTTTCGATCTCCGTCTCCAGCCGCGACCCCCCCTTCTTGGTGGCCATGGCGGGAGGAGGCCCGGCGGGCGCGCCGCGAGCGGCGGAGAAGGGGGGGCGGCGGCGGCGGCGGCGGCGGAACGAGCCGGGCTGCGGCCCCGGAACGGGAACCGGAGGGGGCGACGGGCGCCGCTCGCTGCAGCGACCCCTGCCGGCAGCCGGAGGAATGAGGCGGGGGCGGGAGGGGGCGGGAGGAGGGGCTGGGAGAGAGAATGGCGGAGAAGGCGGGGGAGGGCGGCCGCCTGCTTCCTGAGGCGGGAAAAGGAGCGCTGAGGGGAGGGAGGGCAGGTCGGTCTTGTGGCCGCTTCTCTGTCTTGTCCTTTGCGCTCGTCAAGTGCCGTCGGAAAGCAGCGGACAGAACGGGATACGGTGGCTAGTTAGGGACAGAACCAGCGTATCAAGCGAACGCTAGGCTCAAACCTACGGGAGGGAAACAAACCCGGACGCCCTGCTTGCTCTGGTTCTTATGGCCATTTCCACACCAGGCTGTTATAGCGCTATTATTCCACTTTCAACATCCTACGGAATCCTGGGATTTGCAGTTTAGGGAGGGACCTCAAAGGCCCCTCCCTAAACTGCAAACCCCAGGATTCCGCAGGATGTTGAAAGTGGACTAGCAGCGCTATAACAGCCTAGTGCGGAAATGGCCTTTAAGACTCAAGAAAGTGACCCTCTGAGGAGACTGAAAGAAAAGCGCGACTGCCAAGTAATTGATGGAAGGGCTTACTTCGCCCTATTGTCAAAAAATGGGAAGCCGCACTTCAGAGAGACATCATCTTTCTTCCACCGCTCTTGCTTCTGCTCTAATTCAAACTGATGCGGCATTGGCAGGAGAACTGGAGTTGCATCAGATACAGGTGGGCCTACAGTGTGAATAACTACATGTGCAATGAATGGTCTGTGCATTTGCCTTGGGACTGCTTCTTAGACTCATAGGGTCCACAAGGACCATCGACTCCAACCCAAGCCATGCAGGAATACACCGTCAAACCATTCCCGAAAGATGGCCAGCCTCTGTTTAAAAAAAAATTCCAAAGGAGGAGACTCCACCACATTCGGAGGCAGCGCATTGCACTGTCCAACCCTGCTTACCATCCTGAAGTTTGAAGCCATTGCTCCCTCTCCTAATCTCAGAAGCAGCAGAAAATAGGCTTGCTCCATCCTCCAGATGATATCCTGTCTGCACCCACAGCCATGCACCCACATCATTATTCCTTGTATTTTCTTGAACTGTTTCCACCTCTGTGCCCAAGTATACAAATATGATTACCAACGGAATGCAGCAGTCGCAGTGGAATAGTCTTAAGTCCACAAAAAACTTACACATTTGTCATTAAGGTTTGTTGTTCTGTTAGCCTTCAAATCATTTCCAGCTTCTGCCAAGATTCTCTGTTTTCTCTGCAAGATAAGTTCAGAGAGGAGTTCCCACTGCCTCCACAGAGGCTGAGAGAGTGTGACTTACCCAGAGCTACCAAGTGGGTTTCCATGGCAGGGTAGAGATTTGAAACCTGGTCTCCTAGAACCCTAGTCAAACCACTTTACCATGCTGGCTCCTGTCATTAAGGTACTAGGAGACATTTTATTGTCAGAAAAGTTAAGCAATTACAGTAATACAATGCTCTTCTCTTTGAGCTAAAGGGTTTATATCAATGGTAGTGTGATCATTATGCAAATATAATGGAGGCAGGAACCCCTTGCAAGGACAGTCTTGCAACCAATATATGGATAGTTGTGTTGTTTTTGTATGTTTTGAATAAAAGGTTTTAAAATACTGAGCAGTTCTGAATTTTTAGAGAAGCAGTCACACTTCCTGAAACAATTTTTTTAAAAATAGTATTGTTTACCAGGTCCAAAATATTGGTGTTTGTGTGTGAAATATCTTGCCATTAGTAATTTCACTGGATACTGATACAAACTTTAACACTGGTGTCCACTGCACTTTTTTCGGTGAGGAATGGATTTTAGCAGGCATCTTGAGACATTTGGCAGAGATGAAGAACACAGCCCAAAACAAATATGTACTGTATGCAAGTTGAGACTGACAAAAACATTTTTACATATGAGAGAACATGCAGGAAAACCATGTCTAACAAACACTTCATGCATTTATCAAACTGGTTATCCTCTACATATAGCGAAATATATGTTTCTCCCTTAAGTGATCCTAAATAAGAATGTACATCTGTGCCAACATTTCTACAATCTTTTTTTTTATACCTTTGAGTAAAAGTGATATTATACATGCAATGGAGAGATGAACATGATTACAAAGCCTTTGGCAGATGTATTAACTGGTTATAAGGTATCCTACTGCATATTTATGGAATTAAATGAAATAATTTTTTGTAAAACTTTTATCATAATTAATTGAATTTACCATCATATTATTTCATCACTGCAATAAACAAAACCAATGCTGCAAATACTTTCAGTTCTTTTCTCAGATGACATTCTGCAATCTAAGATAACTGGCTGCTTCCCAAGCTGGAGTTATAAAGTTCTATCTTTATATTTGCAGGTTTGACCTTCGCAAATTTGATTTATTTGAGAGTGCACATGCCTTCCCACTCCCCGTTCTCCTCCTCCCATTCCCATGCATTTTGCCCCAGCACAGAGAACTCATGCTAAGACAAAATGGAAGAGATGGAGGAGGGGGGTTGCGCGAGCCTTCCTTTCTCCCTCCGAGCTTCCCCTCCCATTCCTGTGCATTTTGCCCTGGTGTGCAGAATTTGCGTGAAGCTTCCCCCGTTTCCCTTCTGTTTTGCATGGAAATAGGAAGAGGGGAGCTCTGGAGAGGCAAAGGAAGACTCAAACGAGAGTTCCTCCCACCCCTTCTTCCCTTCAGTTTTGCATGGGAACTAGAATTGGGAGGAGCTCTGGAGGGGGAAAGGAAGACTCGTGTGAGGTCTCCCCCACACCCCCTTACCTTCCATTTGGCATGGGAACAGAGAGAGAAAGGAAGGCTCCTAAAAGGCTTCCCCCACCCCCTCTTCCCTTCTGTTTTGCATGAGAATTAGACTGGAGGAGCTCCAGAAGGAGAAAGGACAGCTTGCATTAGGCTTCCCCATCCCCCTCCTTTCCATTTTGCATGGGAACAGGAAGGGGGAGCCCTGGAAGGGAGTGGGTGGGGGATTTGCACAGGGTGGGGTTATTCACAGTTTTTCCACTTTCACAAGGGTTCTGCACCACTGTATATCCATCTTAGTACTAGTTCAGTTTCAAACAAAACACATTTCAAATTGCAAATGGGAAATCGAATTTAAAATATACTATAATTTATCTTGCATCTTTAAAGGATACATAATAAAATATGACAGCAAAGGATATGTAACACAGTAGCTCTGCTCAAGCAGCCACCCAGTATCCTATGGAGCCACTACTAAACAGAAGTTTTGGAAGGGACACGGGGACTGTGGGCTGATGACCACTTTCTAACATTTTTTATTGTATGAGAGGGTAGTATTTTTAGTACCATACTGAAAAGGGAAGATTTATCTGTTTGATTGATTTAATGCTTTTTATGAAGTGTAAGCAGTAGATTCTCAGAGTGGTATAGTATAATTGCTACTAATTACCACACCAAGATAAAAAAAATAATGAAATACATGTATAACTATAAAAAATGTAAAGCACTACCAGGAGATAAAATAGTTAAAACAAAGTCATTCAAAAGCTGACTGGAGTTTTTTAAAAGTCAAGTTTCTCCAAAAACTAATATGTTATGGTGATATGAATTTCCCTGGGAAAAGAGTTGCAAAGTGAGGTACCACAAGAGATACAGTGTCCCTGGTACTTACTAGCCTAACAGCTTTTGCTGAAGGATCAGAAATGAACCTCAAATATTAGTCACAAGACTCAGGCAGTTTGATATGAATGCAGATGTTTGTGTTAAACTGTGGTAATTGCTCTACTTGTCATGTGGATTTTGGATTTTTTTTCATAGACCAACATAGCAATATTTGCTTTTTATAACATTTAAGTTGTAATACTACACACACACTTGAGAATAAATCACAATGAGTTCAATGGGGCTTGCATTTAAGTAGTAACTGAATTGCTGTATTATTTAATTAAAATTGGACTTAAAAAATCTTTAAAAATTCCTAAGTACATGGAATAGTTTATGTTTAATTTTTCCAGCTGCACTTTAACCAAAGATTCCTGTACTAACATCCTGTACCCTTAATGATGCAGATAATTTTGGTATAAACCAGGGGTCAGTATGTTGTGGTCCTCCAGATGTTGCACAAAAATATCCACTGAACATCACCATTGGCTGTGCTAAGGACAGCTGACAGGAATGGATGTCCAACAACATCTGGAGGACCAAATGTTACCCTTCCATAAACAGAATTATAAGATGATAGATAAATGGACGACTGCTCTCTGTTTTTTGTTTTCCTAATAATATAGAAATAATGTACATTGAAATAAGCAAAAGGACCAAACCAATCATCCCCATTGAAAACAAGGATGAAATAGAAAGTATAAAGATGTACCATTACCTTCCACCACCAGGAGTTGCAGACTGTTTCCCCAAAATAAGACTGACTACTTCTTACATTTGGAAAGTCAGTGGCAGATGTAATAATTAGCTAATGAAATACTGCTTTAGTTTAACGTCTCCCTCTCCCACACTTCCATTTCATGTGGACTATCTGACTTTTAATTTTTTTAAAGACTACAGCATGTATTCCATTAAATATTCATGAAGCTGTACTGGGTGGATATAGGAAGATTTCGTAAAAAGGAGCTGCTTATGCCAAAAGCTTTGTTACCTGAGGTATGACTGTGTATGTCTGGTTACAAGCATATTATCAGATTAACCCAGTGTTCAAAAAAGATACTATGTGGATGCCTCTAAGCTTTGATTCTTCAGAATGAGTTTCTTGGGTAGAATCTGCAAGGAGCACACAGAAGGTGGGGGAAAGGGCCTCTTCCTAGACCACACATCAACATATCTGTTCTACTTTGCAGTTTTTAAGCCCCAAACCCCACACCTTTTTTTGATTCACCCTGAGTTCCTTCTCTCAGAACAGGGTGAGCAAAGCATGGCTGTCCAGAAGTTGCTGAACGGCAATCCCTATCAGCCCTAGCCACCATATGCAATCACAAGAAATGCCTGGAATTGGAGTTGCTACCTGAAAGACCACACTTTTCCCAACCCTGCCTTATAAGCATGAAGAACACTATTATTTTGGTGAAGTGTGAATTGTCAGCAATGAAATTAATGATACATGCAGCAGTCTGTACATATATACAGATATAGATAAGTTTATTTTCTGAAGATAGAACAAACATATTTGAATGTATACACAATGTAAGCCCTTGCTGCTTTCAAAATTTAAATCCACACACAAAACATTTTAGTAAACATTTCAGAAACGACCTAAGATAGTATACATTTCCAACACATGCCAATTTCAAATTTATTTCTTTCTGAAGTTGATACAACTTATTAAAGACTTGCTAAATAAGCAACAAGCAAATCAGAAGACATGTACTAAGCATGCATCTCTATTACTTTTACACAAATACCTGCCAAAGTTGACAGTTGTAAGTAAATAATATAAAATCCCTTACTTTCTGTATTTAGGACTTGGTGAGTGGCAGTGTCCAACTGTAACAATAAAGCATTCATGAAAGATTATTGTACCTACACACGCAACAGCCACAAGGGAAGGGTACAAGTAAAATATACAGACATTTCTCTTTCATCAAAGTAAGGAGCCTATATTCCACATTACACAATAAATTAATTAAGTTCTAGCCCAGCTAGAAAGAAACAATCCTGCTATTTTTAATTTATTACTGTTTGCATATAAACCATATAAATATTATATTTCAGGAAAAAGCTTGAATAAAAGCCTTTATATATATTAGATTTGCATTGAAAGAAAAACCCTTTCCACGCCCAGTAAGTATCAGTAAACTAATAATTAAAATTAAAAATCTATCATGGTACAAAGTTTGCATATTTTTAAAAAGATACTATATGGACACACTAGCTTTTACTGGATTTACTGACATGTTATATATTATTAAGAACTTCACCAATAAAAAGAGAGAACACACAAAGGAAATGCACATTAAAAATAGCAGTAGAGTGCTGAAACATACAAAACGAGATCATTGTGAAAATGACGAAGACTGCCTTTATTTGATCTACAGTTAAAATTTCAAAAGTAGTTCTTTCTTTGCACAAAGGAAAACAATATACCTCACAATGCTATTTTTGAATGTTTTCCAGCTTTCATCAGTATTTAGATCAGGAGTGCAGAAAATGGGGCCCACTGCCTGCCTGCAGTGCCCCATCAATGTTTCTGGGACACCCTGACAACTCTAGCATCCCTTCAAAATTTGACCATCATTTTTTTTACTGAACCCTCAAATGGCCAATAGCACCCCAAAGCCTTGGTGGCAGGGGGGAATATTAGTTATTTTGCTGTATTTGGGGGCCATTAACTGGGTTGCTGTTGTTATGTGCCTTCAAGTCATTTGCCACTTACGATGACCCTAAGGTATCAAGAGGTTTTCTTAGCAAGATTTGTCCAGGGGGTGTTGCCATTGCCTTCCCCTGAGCTGAGAGAGTGTGACTGGCCCAAAGTCACCCAGTGGGTTTCTATGGCTGAGTAGCGATTTGAACCCTGACCTCCCAGAGTCCTAGTCCAACACTCAAACTGCTATACCATGCAGAATTTCTCTATTTTGTGTGTGTGTGTGTGTGTATGTGTGTGTGTGGATACCTTGTTAAAGGATGAGATAGATTTTTTCCCCCAAACAGTAAAAAAGATAGGGATGAATTTTATGGGTAAACAAAAATAGGCAGTGTAGCCTTCTAGAATCCTACAGGCAGGCCAGTACAGGCCCCCAACCCTGATCACTGCCCAACTCATTTAGACTGTTCTATTTTCTACCCCTTTCTGCTGTGTTACAAAGATGCAGTCATGTTAGTTAACCTCAGGTAGTTATAATTATGATAAATCTAAAGTTTCAAATGTACCTTCAAATTCACTGCTACTCTTGCAGACAGTGAGAGAAATGCACCTGTTGAATTACCAGATTTCCTATATGTCCCTCTGTTGTGACTCATTTGGGAGGCTAACTGGAAAGAAGGATATTTACTTTATTTCCTTACCTTAACTACAATCCAATAGTAATGATCAAATACATCCTCATGCTGAACTGCTTTAAATGCAGACATAGAGCTATTCATGGAAACCAAATAGCTTAACAATACCCAATTCATGTTTGCAAAGCATTTCACTGAATTAGGATATTTGTCTGTGCGGTTGGCCCTTCGTATCCACTAGGGTTTGGTTCCAGGACTCCCCCCGCCCTTGGATAACAAAATTTGTGGGCGCTCAAGTCCCATCATATACAATGGTGCAGTAAAATGGCATCCCTTGTATAAAACATCAAAAAAAAAAATTCAAGCTGCGGTTAGTTGAATCCATAGACACAGAATCCATCGATATGGAGGGCTAACTGTATTCCAAGATTCAAGTCATGCAAATACGAAAGACTTCATGCATGTCACTTGTCAGAGGGAGTAGAAATGGCTCAATGAAGGCCCTCTTGCCTTTCCTTCTCCAATAGAAGGTTATTGTTGCTAAGTACTCTGTTTTTATCCTTGCATGCCCTGGACTCAACTGAAAACAAATCACTACAGGAGAAGTGGTGTGCAGATGTTTCTCATAAAGTCAATCTGCTAATAAAGAATACACTGAAGATGAATCAACATAGAAAGAAACTACGTTAACTCCCATTTTTTCAGGATTTGGAACTTATGAAGTTAATATTTTAGAGCCAGCTCTATTACTCCATACATTTTAACAAGACATAAGATATAAGACATAAGACATGTATAGAATCCTTGTGTCAGAGATTTAGCTGACTGTTTATGTTACACTGCTTAATTACATTAGCACAATATCTTAGGGAACATCTTGTGGGTTTCAACTTTATTAGATACACACATATGAAATACACAATCTCCCAGAAATGTAAAAAAATATAGATAAGCTTCAGTAATAGAAGATATTTGGAGGGCCTCTAACTAAAGTTGGAACAATCTTAGACCTAAATCAAATGTTGTGCTGGGGTTTCCACCTTACAGACCTTAACGCCCATCATCACACACACACACACACACACAGAGGGGGTGGTGTAATTCTCCAAAGCTGGTTTTGGTCACATATCAAAGGGAATGCAGAAAGGAGAGGTTCATTTTCACTGGGTTCCTTTCCTTTCCTGCTAGGAGTGGACTTTACTTAAATCTTTTCAGTCATGAAAAGCCAATAAAGTTATGGAGGGGACTATCAAAAGAAAGCAACTGGTAAGAATCTCATTTTAAAACAGATCTTTAAAAACAGTTTCTGTTTAAAAGTACTCAACAAAATTGTGCCCAAGTTTACACATATAAAAATAAAATAGTTAGAAGTGTCAAGCCGTTACTTATTTGTGCTACCTTTTAAAATGAAACGCATCCTAAAACATAAGGTCTTTGTTATTGAACTTATCATCTCCTTTCAATTCTTGTTCTCATGATTTACAAAATATATAATATGTTATGTAAAACCAAAGCATTTACATTATAAAACACTAGTTAACCAGACCATGCAGGTGGGCTAACACATGTGCTTAGAGAAATTTAACTGCATGAACTTGTAGAGGTCCTCTAATCAGTTAAGTTCCATTTTCTGAGGAAAAGAGAGGCAGGAAATGGCCTCGTATCCCCATGCACATCAAAATACCTATTCATCTACTTCAGGTACAGAGTAAGTATCACAGTGTAGTAAAATGTCTAAATGTATTATTGCCTACTCACATAGAAGCCTGCTTTCAGATATCTGGGATCTCTATTGATATAGTTAAGTATGCTTTATTCTAAGGTTTAGTCATTAAAAACTAAAGGGATTTTAAACACATGAAGCAAGATCCTGACATACTGAAAACCTGAATGCAACACCAAAGGATATGGATAAAGTTTATCTACACACACACACACACAAACACACACACAGAAATGTAATTAATGATCGGAAGAAATAGGACACACACAAAAGCCAATTTAAACCATTCCTAAATGGTTTGTTAGGTACTCCTTACCTAAAAAAAAATCAAATAATTGGTTCCTTAAAAGCTTAACCACAAATTCTCATCTGAAGTGATATTCTAGGCTAAAGAGTCTTCTTCAACACTTTTTTTTAAAATATAGTGTTGATTAAGAATAGATTCCATCTCAATTGTAGGACTTTGGTTGTGGAATATTGTTTTCCCATGCAATGTATATTTGGGAAAATGCTATTACTCCTGTAGAATGGGGTGTAGAAAGTACACTTGTAGGCTGTTTCACAGCCCTCAGAAATCTAGAAGTTGCCCCCAAATGCTCTCTAGGGGGTATTTTCACAACGTTCTTGGGCTGCCATGAGCAATTTTAAAGAAAAGCCTTTGGGGGGAAAAAAACCCAGGAAGTACTGTTTTTTTTTAAAGGCTTCTTCTAGGCATAAAATGGCCCGGGGGGGGGGAATAACATAGTGAAAATGTTCCACACACAGACCAAAGATATTTGAGGACACTGTTTTGGTGGAACGGTTTGGTTCTCCAAGGTCTGGGAGGGTGCTAATGTGGCCTTTCCTAACCTCCCACAGTTACCCCCTCCTGCCCTAGAACATGAGTGAGCATTAGATAGATCAGCACAAATTTCTGGCTCATAGTTATTTAATAACAGCAACAATAAAGTGCCATCTCCCTCATTCATCTGATTTTTAAACTGATTTTTTAAAAATAAAATGAGGTAACCAGGAGAGAATTTCTGTCTGCAAAGGCTATGAGTTTCCTTCTGTTATGATGCTCAAAAAACAAATTCTTGGTTTCAGTGTTCTTAGGACTATATAGGTAAGTCTAGAAATTTTCATAACAAAAATAAATAATAAATACAGGCTTCCAAGCATTAAGTCTACCTCCACTACACTACATTTTGAGGAGAGTGGTGACATGTTACAAGCACAAATATCACAAGCACCTAAAGAATACTGCTTGTAATATTACTAGTAATGTGACACACACATCCCCAACTACCCTAATTTAATTGTGAAATGCATTCCAGGGTTTTGTTTGTTTTTTAATGTGCTGGATATATTTTCTTCTACTATGCAAGAAAAAGAGCTTTGTTCAACTGATATGCTGAACAAAAAAAAAATAAAGACACAAATAAAAACGCTGCAGCAATAGCATCTCTCTCACACACGCAGCACTACTGCAGCAACACAGCCTCCCTATTATGTAGGGTAGGATATCATACAATTTGCTCTGGAGTGAGGATAGTGCAAGTCGAACACTAAAAGAAAATATCAGGAAATGGTACAATCATCTGATTTTTCTGGTCATCATTCTTTGCCTTATTGTGCTTTTATTAGAAATATGACAGTTTCCTTTGGAATGTACTGATTAAAACTAGAATAAACTTAGAAAGTTTACAGTAGTAACATCTCTCACCCTCTTCAGTGATTATATCTTAAAGCAAGCCTTCTCTCTTGGGAAAAAGGAGTTGGCTAGGAGTTTCTACTACCTCATTTGCATGAGGTAGTAGAAACACTCATGAATATAGGATCTGTTTATATTTTCCCTCCAGTACAGCAGACAGTAACATGTTAAATTGTGCTGATATAAAACCCTTCCTATACTTAGGAATTGTTAAGTTTGTCAGGTAACTGGGGCAGCCAAAAAGTTTCATAATAATTCCAAGAGTGGGGTAATTCTGTAATTCTACAGAATTGTTTGATGGTAGATTTAGCATTACTATAGCCAGGTGCTATTAATTCATTAGATGTGAACCCACATGCAGTTTGGAAATGGTCAGTCAGTGTTAAAGGAGCCAGTCCAACTGGAGAAAAACATGAGCTTTAGCCAGTTATTAATCTTGGGAGTCCAGGCATGGGTGTCAATAGAGATCAAGCCTGCCTCAGGATTCAAGGCTGCACTAGAAACACTACGGACAGCAAATACACTTCTAAGAAATTCAGTCTGCAACACTTCAAAAGAGTCAAAATTACTGTATGCACACAATTGTGAACTATACAACAAGTAGGATACAAACTAGGCTATAAATACTTGGCAACTGAACATCCACATCTAAAAGTAGCATAATATCTTCCAATATATTTTCCTATTCTAGCCAATCCAGTAGTTTTGAAGGCAAATGACTAGCACACAGCTAACTAATAATAATACTCAGCAAGCTGACTGGTTTGCAGTTAGCTGGGTCTGACTGTTCTCCTTTTTAATGAATTGGGATAATTGCTAACCCCTAGTCCTTGGGAAAGATGTCCAAGCAGTCAATCCAAGTGAAAAGCTGACCTAGAACTAGGGCCCATCCAGCTAAATTTGCTTTAAGCAGTTCTGGGGGAATATTACCACTCCACAGAGCTTTGCCAGGTTTTAGGAGTAAAATTAATTTGGACACATCAGCTTCAGTAACGGGGGGCCATTCAGGTATGGTATACGACTACTGTCAACTGTCATAGAGCACACAGTGTCTTGACTCATAGCATAGATATGAAGATACTAGAATGTTATAATTCACTCTTGAGACAAAGTTACAGAGACCCCCCACCACTACCTCCTCTAGAATGTAAGTGAACCTTGAATATTAGATACAGGGATCAGATACCACTTTTTTTCCCCTGAGCCTGCCTCTTTTTCTCCTTAATTAAGGTTTTCTATCTCCTTTTCAGGAGAAACCAGTCCTCGGTCAGGGTTGTTAAATTCTGTTCTCTATAGAACCTATATCTAACAATTAAAATTCTCTATAACAACACGATCATGCTCAAGTTTTGGAATTATGATCTGTCGTGCATGTTCCTGTTTAAAGGTTTAAAGGCCAAGGGATGTTGTAAGGACTTAAGCCTATGAACATTTATGCTACCAACTTCTTTCTCTCAGTCTCAAGTATACTATAAGATCCCTTTGTGTACTGATCCAGTCTAATACGTGTTTGTCTTTGAATTAAGTCATTATTTGCTACTAATGTGTGTAGTACAACTCAGAATGATACACTGTCTTTCTTAATCTTGCTGAGAACTGAATGAAATTTAATAATGCAATCTAAGAAAAACAAATTCTTGTGTAAATCATCATTAAAATTTTAAATTCTCCCCCAGAAAACCCAAAAGACATTTTGTGTTAAGCCTTTTAGTTCTTTCTTTAGAATGGTCAGTATTTTTCATTATTACAGTGTAAGAAAATAATCAAGTGTTCCTGTTTCAGCTCAGCCTGGTTCTGAGCTTGCAAGGAAAATCACAGTGGCAGAAATTGGCCAGCGACTGCAAAATATGGAATAGAGAGGGCCTAAATCCAATTAGTAGTCCCAGGTAGGGCAGAACCATTGAATCAATGGAATTTACATAAATGTTGATTTACCATACTTCCACTGATTCACTCCACCTGGGACTAACAATTGGGCGACTGGCAAAGACAAAGTTGTAGATTAAACCTTTTGATAGCATGTTACGAACAGTGACAGAAGGGAATGCATGCACACTGGAATGGTATTACTGAACTATAATATGTGCTGAAAATCTATCAGATATAACAGTAAGACGACAGGGATTCTATGCCCTCAGCCTGGCTTTTACATAGTAAATGGGAAAAGAATAATGTGATAAGAAGCTGATTAAGTGGATGTGTACCTCTTAGACAAACCCTAGAGTAGCCTGTAGTTGCACAGATTGTGTCAAGAGTCAAACATCAGCCAGCATCGTAAAAGGTCAGATATGATGTGAGCTGTATTCCAACGAAACTTGCATATCTGCTGGTTGCCCACTACTACAGAAGCATGGCTTTTATGTCCTCCCCCTCTACCTTAACATACTTGAGTGTTCCCAGAGAGGGATTACAGGTGCTCTGTTCACTTTAATAATGCCTAAGTCTAACGTGCTGCAAAATCTCAAGACGTGACAGTTGTGACAGAAATACACACAAGGTACCATTTAAAACTAATGTACTGTAAGGAAGGCAAGAATCTCAAGATCTCAAACTAAATCACAGATTCCCCTAAATATTATTAGATAATTAACTACCACCTGACTTCTATCTAGAAACTTGTGTAATAAACCTTAAACCTTAAAATAAACTAAGTGAGCAGATATTTACTAGATGGGCTGAGAGTCTGTCCTGCTTCACATAGCTACCACAGCCATTAAATTATCACTTGCATCCACACAGGCCACATCCTGCTTCTTAAATGCCATGTCACATTGCTGATCAGGCATATGAAGTCATTCATGTAGGCAGGCAGGACAGAGGATACAGAACATGTTGTGGAACCATTCTAAGGACAAGTGAGTATTAGCAGAACCAATGTTATAATAATATGAGAGGAAATCGAATAACCTTTTTAAAAAAAATGGGAACAGAACAGTAATTATGAAAAGAAAGATTAGTTTATTGCACCAAAAACAAAGAGCTCTTAAAGACTAATTTTATTATAGGATGAGTTTTCATGGCCTAAGTACTTCTATGGCTCTAGTAACAAAATTAAATACTTATTAAGCAAGCAGTTTTTCTGCACTTCTAAAATCCTATTCATTAATGTCATGTAGGTCAGACATACAGCATCTGCCTTCTCTTAAAAACTCACTACATGCTTCTAGATATCTGCAGACATACTTGCCTTCCCTAGCACACCCTACAACTCATGCCATTCACCAGCCTCCCCTGACCCTCTGTGTAGGGTAGCTAAGTCACCTTCTGCTAGACCAGACACAATGCTTAAATCTACACCCAGGCTATAATATGTATGCACATACAAATTTCACTTCATACCAATACATCTCTTTCATTTTACAAGGCTTTCTCCACTTATCTCTTAGGTTAGGGACCAGAACACTATCAGAAAACGGAATTGGCTGAAAAGCAGAACCCATGTACCGTACTGTAGGGAGCATGAAGGACTTACAGAGAATCCCCTAGGACTAACTGCACTCACACTGCTTGCGAAGTTTCTCAACCAGCATGGCACTTCTTCCCCCTTTCAGCTCACTTTGCAAGCAGCAAGCATGTGCAAGTGGTTCCAAGCAAGCCTTGTAGGTAAGAAGAACTGATGAAAGAGTAGAACTCCTGTCAAGTTAATGGAACTTGTCTTTAATTTGGAAGTATCAAAAGAGTGAGCTGTCAGATAATGGGGCATCAAAAGACAGGGGCTTCCTGTATATTTTTTGTCCAACTCTAATCATATATAAGATCTAGCCTTCAAATGTTTGAAAATACTTATTATATTTGAATTCTTAATGAACATTTAATTTTTATGCATCAGTTCTTTAAAATGTTTATTGTTATTAAAAGAATGCATGACATAATCTGGTGATGTTCAGCGTCTAGTTAGTGTATATATTTAATTTGTATCATATGGTATGTTTATAATTGCATTTTGACAAAAAATCAAAAGATTAAAACAAAGAAATCACTGTCATCTTATTGTAAAATATACATTAGTGTCCCAGCAGACTAATCCCTTATCTAAAATCAAGCTAAGCTAGAAAGGTGTGCCTCTCAGCTCAGTTAAAAGCATTTCATGTAACAGTAATACAGAAAGCTCTTGTTTTATAAACATCTTGGTGAGGAACTGCCATTGAGGGTAAACATTGGGCTGCATGGACAAACTCAGTATAAGGCAGTTTCCTATGTAAATAAATCCTACTGATTTCAGTTCAACTGAAAACAAGAAATTAACTGCATGGAATTATGAGATCCATTTATAAAACTAAGAACATGAATGGAGAATACAGACAACCAACTGAGAAGAGCAGGTTCAAGGACAAACACACACAAAAATTACACAATTGTGTTACAGTCCCCAACCCAACAATACTAGCACCTTTGTAGTTATGCAAGATTTTTTAAAAACTAAGTAAAAGATACATTTAGCCATAACATAGCTTTATTTTGGAAGAAGAAACTTGACTAATCATAGCAAATATTCAATTTTGGAATTCTCATTTTATCCTCATTTAGCTTATATAATTTGCGTTACATTACATTATAAGGTCAAATTAAGACAGATTTTTTCATCTAACTGTATAAAAAATATTTTTCTTCTGAAACTGAAACACTACATGCCAGGATTCAGCAACTTTCTTTAAATATGTGATTAAACTTACCCTTTAGTTTACAGACATACAAGCATGATATACCATTTGGTCCATCTCCATCCACCTCAAGCATAATCTAATGAGCAATAAATTGAGATGGAAAGATCTCCATTCAATATGGAAAGGTGCACTGCTGCCAAGTCTCTTCTGGCCCTAAAATTCTGTGAGATGAATGTAGACTGAATACTGGCACCTCAGTACATAAATGTGTTTAAACTTAACAGCTGTTCAAACAACTCTTGTTAACTCTTAGGCCATTTCTGCACTAGACTGTTATAGTGCTATCTTTCCACTTTCAACATCCTATGGAATCCTGGGGCTTGAAGTTTAGGGAGGGGCCCTAAACTGCAAAGCCAGGATTCCATAGGATGTTGAACATGGAAAATTGGCACTATAACAGTCTAGTGTGGAAATGGCTTTAGGCTTCCACAGAAGGGAACTGCCAACAGGTCTCTCCCCAGTAGTGACACTCCACGGACAAGAGGTAATGTCTAAAATCCCATGTTGTTCTGTCTGTGTGCAAACAAGACAAAGCACTAAACAAGGAGATTAGAAAACAAGACACTTGTCTCTCTCATTCTTCTATTATTTGTTCTATCAACAGCAAGAAACCACTTGTTTTAATAAATAAAACTAATTAAGAGAAGTTACCCAAAACTTGAAGCAGTTATTTTTCTGGGCTATAACTCCCAAATGGAGTATAACTAGCCATGGTGGCTAGAGGGTTTGGGGGCCTCTCTTCCAAAAGCCTTTTTCAACTGCATATGTATTATCAGTTAATTTCTAATCACTATCAGATTCTGTAGCTAACATATCATACCTATATAAAATATGTCAGGCAAAATTATACACTGTTCACATTCAAAATTTTAAAGTCAAGAAAAGAGTTTTTGAGTATCACTCATGCTTGTATTGAAGAAAATTTGCTCCACAGTGGTACAAAAAAGAAGCAGCAGCAACAGCAGCTCAGTGAGCTTTCCTGATAGCTGCCTATGCAAGAGAACTATGGAAATAAAATTGAAAATTCCCTTTTCCTGAGAAACAGTAAATTGTTAATTTACTGTGTGCATTTTATTAATATATTAATGAAGCTCTTCTAATATAAAACACCAACTTCCCAAAATGGATGTTTAAATGAATTAAACTACATATACATTAAAAGCAGGGCTCATTACTTCTAATGTAATCTAATGAACCACTGCAATTTTTATTTTAAAATATCCTTTATGCAATCTTCACAGTGAAATAGAAAATGCAGAAAGAACAGCAAGACATCTGCGTGTAATTTACTGAACATTTGCTTGCATGTGTTCATTGGTGCTATCTGTATAATCCTGACATATTTATCAGAAAGAAAATGTGTCATTATATAAGTCATATTCTCTAAGAGTTATTCAGTGAGTTAAACTGAATTAAATACTGGCACAGTATCATATGTTTTAAAATAAGCTATCTTAAGTTTCTTGTGCTATCATTATAGAAGGATCAGGATAATGTAAACAGTACTATTCTCAGTACAATTTCCATCTGCCCAGAAGTTGTGATTAAGCTCATAGAACTATCTAATTATAATTCTCTGTTTCACTTAGAAGTAAATCCCATGGAATTCAATGGAGGCCTACCCTCAAGTAAGAATTCATGACAAAATTACTGTCCAAGTAATTTACAAAATTGAGAAATCCTCAAACTCAAAAGTGAACAATTTCTTCAGCAATCACAATCGAAATGTTATCATACAAGTTTCTATCTGATCTGCCAAATAAATAAATAAATGCAAGCTTCTGTCTTGTCTAAACTTACATTACATGAATAAGTTCAGTTCCTAAACACAGTGTGGAAGCCAAGGCACATCTGGTGGACAAGCAGTGTTAATTCTTTGTATCTTGAATTATTAACCCTAAACATGAAAAGCTCAAGTTAGAATGTCAAATTATTAAGTCATTTCAGCAACTTCAGGGCAAAAATAATTCAGATGGAGATCCTATGTACTCTTGCAAGGTAGTAAGTTTCAATGAACTCAGTAGATCTTACACCTGAGTAAACATGAATAGGGTCACATTTGATGTCTGATTACAAGCCTTCTATAACAGAACTATTTTCTCCTAAAAGATTAGACAACAAGAATGCTGATAATCTGGTAAACCACACAGCAAATACCTTGGACTATGTATTATCTCACTTCTGCTGACAATGTTGTCTATTACAATATAGTAACACAGAAAAATATGGTCTTTCCAGGATCTCGTTCCATCTGTTTCCATAGACAAGCCTGCACTAGATTTCTCAAAACACTGATAAGAAATGCAGCTGTGCTAAACAACTCATTTATAGAAATACAGTTTCTATATATACATATATTGATATGTTTTGCATAGGATTTGGATTTAATTTGTTTTACAATGCAGCAAGTTATTTTTAAAATCTGCTGGGTGAATTTTGAGCATGCAGAAATCTATATACAAGCTTAACTTTATGCAAATTGTCCCACTGAATGCACAATAGGACTAACTCAAGAACTTTTTGCAAGATTGTAGCACAGAAGCTGTAAAAGTGCTCTGCACATATTGACAATTATGCCTCACAATTCATCATTTAAAATGCACCATTACAGACCACATTTTATTCCAAATATATCACAACTACAACCAGAGATATCTTGCTGTAGTAAAACACAGTGTATAGTTGTGAAGCACAGTGTTTGATAACAAATCCCTTTAAAGTTTTCCCAGTGCATAAATTGTTTAAAGTTAAAAAGTACCCCAATTTGAAAGGGGGCAAAGTTTGAAGAGCATTGCATATAAGTATGGAAATCATGGCAAGAAAGCAAAACCTTAATATTTCATGGCTGAATGGTGCAATAAACTCATAATCTGTACTGAAAACTGCTAGGGCAAGTTATACAGCCTCTCCAAGACACTCTCAGAACATTATTCTGTTACTCATCAAATGCAATTATAGGTGCACCAAACCATGCAGGTGTTTTATGTAGAATAAAAAACTCTGAATTTTGTGCTACAAACAAAAAGTAAACTGTCACATGTATTATGCATCAAAGCATGCTTAATTTTTGGACCCATATGTTGACAGGAATATAGAAATCTTATATAAGAAAACTCATTTGTTTATATTTAAAAACTAGGCATAAACGTGTAAGATAAATATAAATATTTGTTCAAAAAACCTTAACACATGGTTTTAGTACTGAATGCTCACAAAGCAAATCAAGCAAGCGTACCAATTCTACGATGGTACTAAAACCTCCCAACAGTCTTTGAAACTAGGAAAAAGACAGTAGCAAAAATGCAGAATAGAAGAAATTATACAGTTCTGCATACTTGTCACAAAGACCAAGCACTAACTGAACTGTTGCATATGTCTTTTGCAAAAACCTGCATATCCATGCCACATGCTGAAGATCTTTGGATGTGGCTTGGTTTTTCTTACATAAGTTTTCTGCGCAAGGAAAATCACTGTTACATACATGGAAGCATAGATTTTTCATTTTAGTCACTATTTTTAACATCTGGCAATCTTTCTAAAGCATAGAAATTTCCAAAGAAAATCAGCCACAACTTAGAGGTTTCCACCCTCTGAAAGTTGTCATTCCTGGTAAATAGATTTCTGAGAACTTAGTAGGCTCTTTCCATTTCCTCAGTGTGCCATGAGAAAGAACAGGTTGCTTATCTATAACTGTAGTTCTTTGAGTGGTCATCAGTGCCCTCATACTAATGGGTCTTGTGCCTCCACAGAGACACACACGGACAGTTTCAGGTAACTCTGCACCCTACCTCTGGTATGTGCCTATACTTGGTGTCAAAAGCTATTCTCTCTTCTGTTCCTTTTCATCTGCCTAAGGGTTTACATCTGAGATAGTTTCTAGTATGGAGAAGTGTTTTTCCTCCTATTGGTCTCTCTTTCTTCATCTATGTACTTTTCTCTTCTCCTCTTTATGAGTTCTCTCCCTATCTATAAAAAGATCCATTTGAGTGAGGCACAGAGACCTTGAAGAAGAAGCTTTGCTTCCATGTGTAGAATCACCTCACTAGATTACAACTTTTATTAATAGCTTAAAATAAGTGTTTGGGGTGGCTCATCAAAGATTTACAGGAACATTATCTAACATACCTTTCTGAACTTTGATTCTGGCCACAGACATAGTAGAATTTTAATATGTCTTATTGTGAGACACAATTGAAACAGTTATTAATACCAATAAACATTACTATGTTCAAAGGTGCTCATATCTCAGTAAGTTTATAACCATTTAATGATACCTCAACAGAGCAATTCTCTCTGATTTATCAATCAGAGAACTGGAAGATTCCCTCTGGATTATTGCCATCTGTGGGATTTGCTGGCTGCAGTGTCTTTGTAGGAGTAGTTTTACCATGTGAATGAGAGGAAGAAGAATGAGAACTTTCACTAGAACTACTGCGAGTCTCTGTACTTGTGCTTGTCTTTTTCATTTTTCTTCTTTTTGCAAGAGGTGCCTTGTCCACATTCTGGAGACAAAATCCTTCCCTTTTGTACTTGTTAAAGGCCTGTTTTAGAAAGGCAAATAAAATTATGTGCAAACATACGAGACTCAGTTCCTGTAGCTAACTAAAAATAAAAATATTGAAAAACTTTATATAAATAATTCTATTGCAAACAACACATATATATGAAACAGTAAACATGAGTGGATTTCTACTCATGTCCTTTAACATTCCTGAATACTACAATGTTGGAAAACTGAAGGATATGTTTAATTACAATTATTTTTTTAGAAGTTGTGGAGGGAGGGGATGTTATATTTAACACTAGCAGTTTCAGAAATGGTAGTTATCGTAACAGAATGGAGAACAGGGGCTCTACCCTATATCCAGCAAGCCTAGCCCAACATCTGCTTCCTTCTCCAGAAAGCTTCATCAGTGTCTAGTCTGCTTCCTAATTGAACAAGGCCACTGGCAAACACACTGGCAACCCTAGTCTACCAACAGCATGTCCATGAAATTGACACTCTGAATTCGTGATGAGTTCGAGACACTGAAATAAATTGCAATAATTTAATTCTTAGAGCAAGGAGAAAAAAGCCTAATACAATCTGCTTACAAGGGAAAGGTGATAGGCTCTGCAAAGGTTCTATAACTCTTTCAGCTACCAAAGGATCCACATGCTAACAGTAGCCCTGATTACTCCCATGGCCTACTGATAACAATCATGGAGTTCCATACTACTGATGTGCCAGAATTCAGCTAAAAGAAGAAGCTTAAAGAGTTCATGCTCCTACTGGGATAACTATTAAAAATTTATGAGGTTTCAAGGGATACATGAGGTCAGCGCAATGGCAGCAACTTTTATGGAGGGGGGAAGAATCAACCATGGAAGGGAATTGGATTAATGCTTAAAAGTAATTCTAAGTAGCATATTAGAAGAGGATGAAGGGGCAAAGGATGGCTGGATTTCATGTAAAGAAGGAAGACTCTTGAGAAAGTGACTTTAAAACAGTCAGGATAGGTTAGATCTGTATTTCTCTGTTTTCCTTATGTGTTATTCTCCTTTGTGTACATTCCTCCTTTGCTTAATATAGATTCTGAATTCAGAAAAGAGAACTGTGTTGGCTCTTATCTACTGTTTTCGTTCATTCTTATAGCAAGAGGGTAATTTTCCTTTTGGGATCTACCACAGTGGACTGACTCACAAAGGCAGTCCTGGGGTTTATTTAACAGAGCAAGTGAATAAGTAGATGTTGCAAGGGGAACAAATTCCCCTCAAGAGAGTCAACTACTCAGAGAAACCAATGACATAATATACAACAGAGATAGCAGCACAGTAGTTTCCAAAACATTTTCCATTTCTATCTTCCTTCTTTTCAAATATTACTCCAAACCTTCAAGAGAATGTTTCATAAGTTCAGCCTACTGGGACTGAGACAGCAAACAAAGAGGTCTCACAAGAAGAGCCATGATGAAGAACTCTCAGTTCAGGATAAATCAGTAAATAATTTTTAATGTATATGTATCTTAAGTGCATCTTACTTTAAAAGTAAATGGTAAATTAACAAAACAAGTACATTGTTAATGTTCAGCTTACATTAAAGGTAGCTTTGACATAAGTATGGACAGCAGCTCCTGAAGATCCTAAATTGTCTGGAGTCATTAATGGGTTGGATGACAGCTGGCTACCATCTTGAAGCCATTCATTGTATCTCAAACTGGTCATTTTAATTCTCTTATTTGGATCCACTGTAAGAAGTCCTAAGAGGAATACATCAGACATATTTAAATCAATGAACCACTATTTATATTGGTAAAATCCTCACTGATAAACAAAATGAAATACTTTGATAATCTGATTTAATGCTATCAGGCATATCTCAGTTAATAAAGTGTCTGTCAAAGAAGTTCCACTCTACAAAATCGTTTTACACCCAGCCAGCCTCCACATTTATACCTTGTTCTTTGTCTGACTGGTTTATTGTTTTTGTTTTTTTTTTGTTTTTTCAGTAGCATAGAGACTGGGAGGATGGCAAAGGTTGGCTGGAGAAACATAGACTTTCAGTGTCCAGCTGAAGCAGAATGACTCCAGGAAACAATATAATAAAACTTGACCTGGAAAGAGTGGATTCTATTCTAGCTGATCCCACCGTAGCCGTGTGCCTACAACAGGCAAGGTACACAAGCAGCTACCTCCAGAACCCCCCACTGAGCAGGAATGAACAGCAACACAGAGAGATAAGTGGAAAACAAATAAGCTTGCATAGCCAGCTACTCTCATCATGTTACAGATGAACAGGTCTATAAGTCTGGTCACCAAAATGTAAATCACAAGAAAAGTGGAGGCTGGTGAAGAGCGGGGTGGCTCTCCTGGAAGCTTTATGGATAAAGTTTCAAGCAGTCTGTAGAAGGATAAAAAAATTGTTTACTTATGCAAAGCCTACCTTTTTTGCTTTTGTTTCACAAGTGCTTATAGTTAATTTTCAATAAAAAGTTTGCTGAGACGTGTTAAACTGCTCTTCTTTTTATTATGTGGGATCCTATCCTTACCCTTTTCCATGTTATTTCTGCCCCTGGTATCAAATTTTCTCTTAAAGACATTAATGATCAGGGATATGTCTACTTCATTAACTTAGGTATACCTGTATAGTGACAAATTTTAGGCAATCAATTTTGACTGAATCCTGTAACTGAACTATGAACATTTTTGTAGTCAGGGAATCCATATTAAGTAATCTTTTCAAAACATTGAACTTCTGTTATGTATTTACAGAATCTACAAAAAATCATTTTGTACTATCTGGAAAATCATGTTAAGACTATAATCCACAAGTAATATATGAGTTTCAGCTTTCCTAACCAAATCGTCCCATTAGAAAAAAAAAAGATGGGAAATTTGAAGTGGAAGTTTGAACAGGAATCTGCCAGAATAAGATTTGTGCAAGCATCCTAGATTAAGTCAAAGGAATCATAATGAAAGTAACATACTGATGATTTTAATAAATTCCAAGAATCAAATTGCTAACAGATACTGGAGCTAGTAACTACACAATAAAAAAGTTTTTAGTTAACATATATATACCTTGTATCAAATCTTTGGCTTCCTGAGAAACATTCTTCCAAGCATCCCCTTCAAAAGAGAATTCTCCTCGTTTAATTTTCTTCATAATTTCCAGTGCACTTGTGCAGGTTATATTTTTATCTTGAGATTGGAAGGGCACTTGTCCTGAGAGCATTGTATACTTTCAGAAAATAAAGAAGACTAAATTAAAATCCATCTGTATCTGCATGTATATTTTATACATACATATTTCTTTTGCTATTTGCCTTCAAATCCACTCTAACTTATGGCAACATCTTCTTGTTTTAACACCACATGGTGTAGTCCTTCATGTGTTGGACTAAGATTCGAGGGAACCAGGATTTGAATTCATGTTAGGTCATGGAAACCCACTAGGTGACGTTGGGCAGCTCACACTCTGTCAGTCTCTAAATCTTGCCAAGAAAATCACAGAACAGGTTGTTATGTCAGAGTCAACTTGAAAGCACATAACACAAGAAATATACGTATAACAAGTATAATCCATTTTGGGATGTGGATCTATTTAATATTTGTCAAAGTTAACCCTCTCCAAGTTTCATGCAGTTTTGTGGAAACACCAAATTTTTACAATTATTTTTAAGGCATATTTTATTTTTATTTTATTTTTTTAATTTTATTTTTATTAAAAGTATTGACATTCTTAAAATAAATAAAAGTAAAAAAATATAATGAAAGAAGATGAAAGTTGAAGTTAAGCACAAACATTTCTGTTGCAATGACATATATTTTACAAAATTACATTCAGTTTTTTTAACTTACCGCTGATACATTTTTTTAACCCATATTTCTTTTTATATATACATTTCTGTTGATACAGAAGAAAAAAAGTTGAGAAAAAAGAAGAAAAAGTTTCCTCCTTCCTCCCCGAACATGAAACCTATTTAATTATCTGTTACACTGCCTTCCCCTTTATAGTAATCTCAAACAAATACTGAATACCTGGTTAAAATAAGTCAAAAATAAGGTTAAAGTAGACATAACGGTTTTATTTATATGACGTTGACTGTTGATGAATTTCAGTGGTATTTACAATTGCTTCTGAAATAACATTATGGACTAGACCAGTGGTTCTCAACCTTCCTAATGCTGCGGCCCTTTAATACAGCTCCTCATGTTGTGGTGACCCCCAACCATAAAATTATTTATTTATTATTTTCAATGCCTCCCCCCCGGCAAAGGCCGCCTCAACAGTCAGGAACGGGGGGGGCGGGCAGGGAGGGAAAGAGGAGCCACACGTCTCCCCCAGGAAAAAACTCTGAGAACCCCCCCCCCGGGCTCTGCTTCTGCTTTGCTCTTGTTTCTGCTGGTGGGGCAGTGTGGGAAAAGTTTCCAGAGTGTCGACCCTGGCTAGGGGGGGACGAATCCTAGTGCCTTTGTCTTTTGCGCCGGGCACTGCTCGCCCCCCCGGAAAAGCGCTGCCTTGCAGCCCCCCGGCCCTTCCGCAGCACCCCCCGCTATGGCGAGGAGGGGGCCTGCCCCCCATGCTGCCGCCGCCTCCCCAAGCTGGTCCGTCAGATGGGAGGTTCTCCCGGTAGTGGAGAAGGGGAGCGATTTCAGTCCCTTCTGAACAGGGGGCAGGAGGAAGCGAGCATGTGGCTCGCGCTTGCGCACCACCACCGAGGAGGAAATGGACCTAAGACCATTGGAAATATGTATTTTCCGATGGTCTTAGGCGACCCCTGTGAAAGGGTCATTCGACCCCCAAAGGGGGTCCCGACCCACAGGTTGAGAACCACTGGACTAGACGAATAAGTTCCATGGAACCAGGAGAAAACCCATCAAGTAAAGGAAAATTCTCCAAAATTTTCTTGCAGATATTGAATCTATATTTTGTAACATGTTTAACAAAAACAGTTCGGGAACCAGTGGGATTTGTATCTTAAAGATCTTCATAATTGTATCACATATCTGCTTTCAAAATTTGTTTACCTTTGGGCAACTCCACTACATAATGTCCCCACCTCCTCTTGGCATTTCCAGCACTTATTGTCATGTGTCGTGTACATTCTATCTTTGCTGGCGTCAGGTACCACTTATATAGCATCTTCAGGTAATTTTCTTTCAAATCTTGTGATAAGGCGAATTTATGTGACAATTTCCAGGATCCCTCCCAACGTTCCAAAAGAATTTCATGACCTACGTTTCTCGCCTAGGAAATCATTCTATCTTTAACTACCTCGTCTTCCCTGTTGTAGCTTAGGATTAGTTTATACACTTTAGACATTAGAATAATCAAAAAATAGTTTTCTAATTCATTGGGAGGACCTTTTTGGGCAAAGCCATCAAGTCCATTTTGTATCTTTCTAGGGGCTGTCTGTATGGGAACCACTGTAGCTTAACTCCTTCTTAGTTTAGATTCTTCTCTGATTTTAACTGTATGTTTCCTAATTTGTCATGTTCTAATAGATCTTTGCATATTAACCATTTACCATTAGGGATTCTTCCACCTTCTGTAAAATGCCTCTTTGCGGGATACCCATAATGGAATTTTGGTGTAGAATTTCTTTTTGGTCTCAATCCAAATTTTTAACAGAGCTCCTCTTATGAAATGATTTGTAAAATCTTTATCAATTTTTATTTTGTTGTACCAGATGTAAGCATGCCACCCCATCCTATTGTCTGTACCTTCCAATGTTAATGTCCTTTTGTTCCATAGTGTGACCCAATCCACTATCCATGTGAGGCAGCTTGCATAATAATATAGCTTCAGATCAGGCAAACCACATCCTCCTCGTTCATGACAGTCTATTAGATTTTTCCACTTTATCTTTGGTTTTCTGCCTGCCCAAATGTATTTTGGGAGTTCTTTTCTCCACGCTTGAAAGTATTTGTCATTTTTAATAATTGGTAAATTTTGGAACAAAAAATTCAGTTTTGGGAGCATGTTCATTTTCACTGTAGCAATCCTCTTTCAAGCAGCGATAGCTGCAGTTTAGACCAATACTCGAGATCTTTTTTTTATTTGATTCCATGTCCTAGTATAATTTTTGTCGAAAAGATCTGTATTTTGTTTTGTT